>CAJUYG010002855.1:0-26375 GCA_910591675.1 Galerucella calmariensis
AGCTTATTTTGGTACATAATTGTTATAAAATTGTTCAGAATTATTCATTTTCAATCAAAATTGAATTCTCGCAATTAGATTGCAATATGGCGGTAATGGGTATGAGAAAATGCAAACGGCTAGTTCAATAGTTTTATGAAAGGAATTTAAGACCTTATATTACTTTATCAACTCCTTAATATAGATAGTTTGATAAATGTATCTAATTTAAGTTAACGCCTCTTTACAAATAATCGGTGTTGCCGATTTACTTGCCGGTTATTATCAAGTCTGACATAGTTATACATTTTGTATTAATACAATGTCTATAATAGCAAAATACTTTTCGTTAATAACTGTAGGTCCCTAATTAAAATCTTCTGTAGTCTATAATTTATCTTTTCATCTGGTGACATTTTATTTATTATTTTCAAAGTTATTATATGTATCTATCTGGGGAATTAACTTAACTTTTGTCAACACTGTTTTTTCTAACCGGCATGAGCCGCCACTTGGTTTCTCCTCCGTCAAGAGCAGTGGGAATTGGAGTTAGTCCTGACCAAGTCTACTCTCTTATTTCGCTAAAACGGGATATAATCGTTCCATTATAGTGGTTAAAACTACAATTTTTGAAATTGTAGGTGGTATATCTTTAACTAAAACCGCTTTTATTGGATGCCAATATTCCCCAAAATCAATTTTTTTTACACTTATGCTAGGTGGTGTTTGTGAAAAAGTTCTTGGATCCTTCGGTAACGCTGCACTTGACAATCGGTTGTTAACAATATTTAAGAGTTCTTTCAGAGCAGTATGCTTCTACTTATGCCGTACTTACTGCTCACGATCTTAATTTTGTTCTGAACTGATAGTTTAACTCAAACTTAGACATCATTTGAATTTTTTCCCTCATATTAGCAATTTTACCTTTTACCTTGCGTTTAAAGTTACCACTTTTCTTAAGATTTTTCCATTTTTTGGAATCTCACTCATGATGGCAATGTACTGATTGAATAGCACTTACAGAACTTTTCAAGCTTAGGTTAAACTTGTTATATAGCACCGCTATTGAGCTACAATATTTTATAGAAGTATTACATGTCCCTTTCTAAATAATTGTCAGAAAACGACATCTGATGGCCTCAGTGCCGTAACCTTCGCTTGAGTTTGTCTAGGTCAAGGCTAGCCTGCACATTTAGTAGTAGTAGCTGTAATGATGTGGTGACCGTTAAGCACATACTGACGGACTGCAAACAATTTTTGCCACATATCAACAGATTGATCTAAGGCCTGACCTCAAAGAAATGCTCCCCTGCCCTACCGAAATAGAAAGTCTTACAGTTCCTGAAAGCTACTAATCCATACCGTGAAATCTAATTTGAAATTTGTAAGCAAATAGTTGTATTTATTTTTTTCTGTGCCAATGACCAGCGCTGTCGAGGCACGTTAAGCTGAAATAAAAAAAAATCTAGAATCCACGTATCCCAAATTTTGTACAATTAGAACTATTAGTTTACGAGATAATTAGCCGTTTTCAGTCTTTTGGGCCACTTTGTATATTGAAATTGAAGTATCATATTTTGAATAATTAACAATTCCATTGTTTCAACCCTCATTACCTACCATAATTATCGCAATTTCAGTATAGGAATGAAGTTTTTGTTCTTTTTCACCAACACATTCAACACGTTTTAATACCCCTTCAAAAACATTTTTTCTGTTAACTACATCACCTGTTCCGTTAAATTTATGAAGACAAGCTATAATTTAGTAGATTCCAGTCTATTAATTATTTAGCGAAGCTACTCGTATCCAGTAAAAAGGGCAGGAATGACCTTCAAAGGGGAGAAATTCGGTGTGTTTTTACCGGTGACATTTTTTTCTGCATGTTTTTTCTTTTTCGTACACCAAAAACAGGACAAATTCTTATCCGTCGTTAACGTTTTATTGTTTTTTTTTTCAAATTTTCGCGAACGTACGTCAATGGGGGCTGAAATATCGCGCGTCGCATGTTTTTATCTCTTCGACATTGCACACCAATCTAATTTACAGTGACATGCAGAAATGGAATATGGAAATTTATTTACAAGGCGTGGCGGTGATGGAAGATCCCGTAGGTACCAATTTTCAACGTTAATTCACAACCTAATGCGATTTTTTTTTTATTTTCTTCGCCACTCTTTTGAATTTCGCCGGTTTGTTGGTTGAATTTTTATATGAAATTTTCGATGATGTGATGAAGACAGTTTAACGTCTGTTTTATGAAATCCGTGAGAAATTTAACTTGATAATAATAAAAATAAATAAAAAAAGTTTCTTATCTCGTAAAATATAGGGTTTCACACGAATTAAGATAAAATGAGAATCTCTGTCACTGGAAAAAATAAGTCTCGGTCTTTTGTATTTTATACTTTTTCAAGCCTTATAAGTCATCGATTTCTAAAATAGGATTGGCTAGTTTCAAGGGTTCCAATCGAGTTATGTTTTGCAGAAAATACTTTTTTTTTGCAAATCTCCAATTAATTCTAAATCGGTTCGATTGGAAAGAATTTGCCAATACTCTTCAAATAATTGAAGTATGGGGAGGATAAAAAGCACTAAGAAGAGCTGATTGTAACTCTCTGTTTGTTTTATAGGAATTCAGAAACTCAATCCAGTGGAAAATACCTTTTTTTCTATCAGATTAATGAGGAATCGGGTTGGTTTTAATCTTTTAATGGTCGGTAGACGCTGTATTAAAAAATATCGCTTATATATTAAAAGTTTTGAATAGAAATTTTTAAATTAACAGAAATAAAAAAGGTAGAACGTGTCGCGGGACACACGGTAGGATCTTTAGTTCCTTTTAAGAAAAAATTACGTAATACATTTGACGTTATAGATAAACGATTAAACGCGAGTAAGCATACCAGACTCTCACGCGGTAGACCCGGGTTCGATTCCACGTGAGGAAATTTTTTTTTACTGTTAATTTTATTTTTAAATAATTATTCTGTTTGATATTAATAACGACAACAGGTAGACGTTTGAAATATTTAGCAGAATATTCACTATTATAGATAATGGTACGGTACCCTTCATGGGGGAGTCCGACTGGCAACATCTACTTATAACAGCATCGTATATTTAAAAAGGGAAGCCGTAGCATTGTACAAATTGTACATTTAAGAACTGTTCGTTTATCACAAAAAATTAGTGAAGACATAAAATTGAATTGGTACGATTATGAATAAAATTGTTAAACATTTTTAATTTCAAGTTATATTTATTTTACAGTATATTCAAATGTTTATTTTCTAGATTTTTTCTTGAATGGATCGTAGAAAAAATATAATGTTCGACTCGTGTGAATTGTCCATATCCACACTAGTTGTACAAACTACTATTCTGCACAGTTTACAAAATGAAAATGTAGGCCATCAGTTTTTTTTAACAGCATCGTATATTTAAAAAATGAAACCGTAGCATTATACAAATTGGACATTCAAGAATTGTACGTTCACCACAAAATTAGTGGAAACATAAAATTGAATTGTAAAATGTTTAATTTGAAGTTAAAAGTATTACAGTTTATAGAAATTTTTATTTTCCAGATTTTTTCTTGAGTGGGTCGTAGAAAAAATATGCTGCTCGACTCGTGTGGATTGTCCATATCGCACTTGAACGATTGAGCACTCCGCCCACGGCGTCGTGCTCAAACTTTGTCCTCGTGCGACATGGCCATCATATCCACACTAGTTGCACAAACTACAATCTCTTTTAAAATATGCCCTTTTACATTTAAAAACAACCTGCCAAATGTCAAATCAATTTATCCATTTTAAAGTTATCGAATTAAAACATTGAAGTTTTCAAAATTTCAACACCCTGTATTTCGAAACGTAAATGTGCTAGACCCCTTAATCGCGCAACCTTTGCCAAAATCGCGATCTTATCTTGTGATTGACTTAAGCCGCATTTTCTCGCTAATACGGCTCAAACCGGTTTGAAAACATTGCATTTTCTTGTCGAACCATGACGTCATATACGTATTCAAAAACATTCTGGGGGTCTATTCTCAAACAGTGACATTTTTTGTCGCATGCGAGATTTTACTTTTTTATACACATCCTTGATTGACAAAAGTATAATCTCGCATGCGACAAAAAATGTCACTGTTCGAGAATAGACCCCCTGGAGTTGTTTTCAAACCGTAATGTTCTGTTTTTCATGATGCTTCATGCTTTGTCAAAGAATATGCATATTTTCTCTACGGAATCGATATCCATATCGTGAGAAAATAGATAATTCATTAGAATAGTTTTATTTTGAGAACTGTCACTGCTCATAATAATTAATAATAGCTCTTCTTTTTCCATTTTTCATAGGTTAGATGTAACATTATAATATAAAAAATAACCACAACCACCACAAATCAAAAGAAGACACGGAAGACACAAAATTGTACGCTGAAATAACAAATTTAAATGGTAGCAGGTAGTAAAATATTTATAAATAAATTTCAAGCAGTCAAAATTATAGGTTACGTTAGAACAGCGTTTAGACATGGTTTAGGCTATCTAGTATCCATGGCTTAGACACAGAAAACAAACACAGCTGATAGGATGACGTAATGGTTTGAAACGGTCCATTTTCGCGGACCAAAAAATTCTGACGTTGCAGTTTGAGCACGGTTTAAAACGAACAACGAATACGGTTTTTTTTCTCAGGAGCCGTCCCTTCGCCGGTACCACTTCTGCCTCCTGGGCTTATTGTGGATACTCCTAGTGTCCTTACAACCTATCCAGCCAATCCGTTCCCTGTATTAGCTCATACAGGTTCTTTGCTGGTTGGTTGTAGAAGTGTCCTGGAGTCATTTGGGCTCTGCCATACAGTTTCTGCCTTCTGTGGTCCAGCGACTCACAGTTGCATAGTATATGCAGAGCTGTTTCGGTATCCTTTTTGCATCTTCTGCATGTGAGGTCTCCGTTGTACAGCCCTATTTTGTTTAGGTGCTCCTTTGTGGGAAAGTGTCCCGTAAGTAGCCCCGTAATGGTGCATAGTTTGTTCCCGCTCATTGGGAGCAGTTCTTTCGCTACTTTTTCTGATGGTTCTTTTATGAATTTCTTCTCATGTATTTGCCTGGTCGTATTCTTCCAGTGTTTATTATGTTGTTCTTTCAACCACACTTTTAACCATGAACTCGTTAAGCATCTGGGAATGCCCACAGCAGGTTCGGGTCCGATCATCAGAGTTGACGATCCTACTCTTGCGAGTTCGTCAGCTTTTTCATTGCCTGCGATTCCTTTATGACCTGGGACCCACTCCAGTGTTACACTGTTCCGAGTCGCCAGTCTTCTAAGTTCTTCGCCGCATTCCCATACTAGCCAAGATGTCACCCTATAGCTCTGAAGTGCTTTAAGGGCGGCTTGACTGTTACTGTAGATCCTGATCTGCCTGTTGTTGTAGGCTCTCATAGTCCTTGCACATGCAAGTATTGCATAGATCTCCGCTTGAAATACAGAAGCGTATTTGCCAAGCGAGACGATCCCTTCATATTTGCTCGTCTTGCTGTATATGCCCGCTCCGGTTCATTTTTTGATCCGTCTGTATACCAGATCAGTTCATTCGCTCTACTAAGTGGTGGTGCGTTCTCTTCCTCAAGCTCCTTTCGATCTTCGATGACAATCTCGAAGTTCTTGCGAAAGATATATTTGGTGGTCATGTGGTCTGTTGGCATTTTTGGTAATGTCATTATCCACATGCCTTATCTTTGTGTGTCCTCTCCCATTTGCCATGTCATGGTCTGATGCTTTTTCCAGTCGGGTTAGTGCTGCCCTTGCTTCGCACATTATGACACAATGTAGCGGAGGAAGGTCTAGCATTGTCTCCAGCGCCGCTGTAGGAGTAGTCCTCATTGCCCCTGTAATGCCAATGCATGCAAGGCTTTGGACCTTGCTTAGTTTTAGCATAGCAGAGGATTGTCTGATCTTTGGCCACCATACCAGAGATGCATATGTGATCCTGGGAATGACAACCATTTTGTACAGCCAGTGTACCATGCTGGGTCTAAGTCCCCATTTAGTGCCGTCTGGCAACCATGAAGGTCACCTCTGCTCTCTTGATCACGTGCTGGAGGTGTCGGTTCCAAGTTAAGCCTGGGTCTAAGATAACCCCAAGATATTTTCCTTCATCCGACAATCGTATTGGTTCACCTTGAAGCGTCAGAGGGCCAAGTCCTTCCCTTTTCCTTCTTCTGGTGAACGCAATTATCTGTGTGTTCGAAAGACTAATACGTAGCCCTTCTTTTACAGTCCAGCCTACATTTGAAGCCATCTGGAGTCTGTCGCTGGTTGTACTGTTGTATTTACCTTGGGATGGAATTACCAGGTCGTCTGCATATCCTATGGTTAGCAAGGAAATGCGGCTTTAATGTCAATTTTTAAGCTCACAGTGGGCTGAGCCTCGTGAACGAAAAGAGATATGAAAAAATGTCAAAGCCATTACTCGGGTAGAGTTAGGAGAACTAAAATGAAGAGAGAAAAATAACGCACCCCCATCTTTCCCTATGCCCCTACTTGTGATACGTCGTTGGAAAACCTAAAAACCTGTAGAAAATGTTTTCCAATGCTTTAAGTTATAACAGGGTGTAACAATAAAGCAGTAACATTTATTTAAAAACAAAAATAAATAAAATGAGTGTTGTATTAGTTATTAATTATTTCATATGACAAACAAGAATTTCACCAACAATCTAAAATAAATGTACTGCTTTATTTCAATAGACATAATGCTTAATAATTAATCCAAAGAGGGAGATAACAAACAGTATTGCTACTGTTATTGGCGCGGTGACAAGTAGTGTCTGTTATTTTGATAAAATTAATGGTCCTGGTATCACAGACAAACTGTTTGTCTTCGGCAATTTCATAATGTTACCACATGTTACATGTAAACTGTCTGCGCTTCATATGAAAGTTGGCCATGTTTTCATTACGCAGAGAGATATCGAGCAGTGTTTTCATACTATCAAAATATCGACTGGATTCTGTTCAGGATTGGACTCGATATAAATTAAATTGTACAAAATTTTAATTTCAACCAGAAATGTGTACTTTACCTCGTAGAGTTGTAATTCTAAAAACCAATATTTAGTTAAAGGAAAAATGATAAATAAAACATATATTTAATATCTCAGGCCACAGCACTTTACGTAAAAGCCAATTTCATAACTAGGATTACAGAACAAAGGATGTGGACGAATGACTGAGATTAGCTCTGGCCTTATTAAAATATAAAATATTCATTCAGTATACAGAATGCCATTAGCCACCACATAGATCAAATAAAAAGATGTCTTTGATGTACGGAGCATGTTAAGAAGTAATTACTGAAGAGATGAGGTTTTACTTTATGAAGATCCAAACTGACTGATGAAATGGAACAATTTAATTTTCTCAAATCGTCATTATATTTGAAGCTAGTTCAACTTAAACTTGTGACGCGTTTCGCAAACACAGTAGCTTTATTAAAGTAAAGTGAGCAAAAAGTTCTTAACAGTTCTGCAGTTTACAGTTCTGAAAATAATTTGATATATGAATACCAGAATTTAGAAATAATTACATTCATACAAAGTATCCAGGAACTTACCTGCCAAAAGCAAACTACTAGACGTGATTTTATGTACTTCCAACTTAATTTACCTTTGTCCATAAGTTTCTAATCGAGCTAACGCCTTTTACAAACGCCCTATACAAACTATTGGTGAACATATACAGTATATAGTTTGGTAAGATTATCTGAAGCTACGGGGCATCGGTAAGAGGCGAGGAAACATGGCGCATATCTGTCATAAGCGTACAATGGAATACGCTACCTATTTTACCAAGTGAAATTGAAAACACAAAGGTCACTGACAATACCAACGCCACTGGATAAATCAATATCAGTCAATTGACGAAATGAGAGGGAAGAACCCACGCAAGCGCTTGCCAATATGAAGTCAGATTTCGATAAAAATCACCAATTATGTAATTCGGAGGGTGTGGTAATTATGGTTTTCGTAGCACGATGCCAGAGCTTGAAGAAGCCCATAACAAATTTGGAAAAGTATCTCATCTCTCAATATTTATAAATTGAAAAAATACTGTTAATAGAAAAATCCAAGGGAACAAGCACATTGAAGAATTGACGTTTAATCACATTGTTGAAAGAGAGATTTTAAGCCACTTATTTGATCAACGTTATACGTTATCGGTTATTTTGCTCATGCGCAATAGTAAAAAAATAACCGATCACCTTAATAAGCGATAACGTACTCCGTTATTTACGTCGAAATAAACGAAACCTTATTAAGCGGTAAGGTTTGGACATCATTGTCAAGTTTATTATGTTTATTTCGTTTAATGAAAAAAATATGAAAAACTATTAAAATTGTATTAAAACTAGGTATGCAAAAATAATTTTAAATAACATATTTCAATACTTCATTATATTTTGGGTCTTAAAATATACTATATACAACTCTGAATATTTTAACTTGTCAACGCCGATTTTAAACGTTAATTCTGCCTAATGTATGCTGAAAATTTCGTGAAGAATAGCGTCCCTTATTAAATTCTTTTATTAGACCTTGATCATTTCAACGTCTAATTATATTTTTTGGAATTTTAGTTCTTCACGCCAGGTTATGTTCGAGCGACCAGGAGTCGCGACGCAAAAGATCTGACCGTTACGCGTTACGTTACGCTAAGTAGTGTTACGTTGCTTCGTTATGTGCCTTGCTTGCGTGCTTGTGCCTCCTTAGTCTCTCTCTCGTTTATGAAGCAGCGATTCATAATAATATGCTCCTGCCGGGATTCGAACCCGGGCCGCCCACGTGCAATGCGAGCATTCTACCACTGAACCACCGATGCTATATTTAAATTCTATGCAGAGCTGGTATTCGCAGTGCCGGTGATCTACTTGAATTTGTTCGGATCAATTTTTACTATTATTTCCATAATTTTTTTTTGCCCGATTAAGTGGTCTAGCACATTTACTTTTCGAAATACAGGGTGTTGAAATTTTGAAAACTTGAATGTTTTAATTCGATAACTTTAAAATGGATGGATAAATTGATTTGACATTTGGTAGGTTGTTTTTAAATGTAAAAGGGCATATTTTGAAAGAAATTGTAGTTTGTGCAACTTGTATGGATATGATGGCCATGTCGCACGAGGTCAAAGTTTGAGCACGACGCCGTAGGAGGAGTGCTCAATCGTTCAAGTGCGATATGGACAATCCACACGAGTCGAGCAGCATATTTTTTCTACGACCCACTTAAGAAAATTTCTATAAACTGTAATGTAACTTCAAATTGAAAATTTAACAATTCAATTTTGTTTCCACTAATTTTGTGGTAAATGTACAGTTCTTGAATGTCCAATTTGTATAATGCTACGGTTTCATTTTTTAAACATACGATGCTGTTATAAGTAGATGTTGCCAGTCGGACTCAGTGTCCCCAGTGTCCCGCGACACGTTCTACCTTTTTATATTATCCATAATTAATGTCATGGATTAATGTATACAAATCAAATTGAACAGAGAGAAAATTTAAGGTTAGTAACACCAAACAAAATAACGTTTAACGTGTAACGTTGTTCACAGGTTATGGCTTCAACAACTAAAATAATTAAAAATGTCATCCGCTATTTTAGAAAGACTGCGCTTGCTCAGTTTAACGTTTAGCGTGTAACGTATGTCAAAATTTATGTGGCTTAAAATCTCTCTAATAATAGAAAGTCCCTTTTTTAATTATTATTACTACATACTCAGCACTTTAGCTTTTTCATAGTTAAACGTGGCAATATCGAATGTTTTCGACTGCATTCCTTTCACGGCTTCAGATAAACTTGCCAAAGTATACAGTAGTTGTCCTATGCACGCGGTAACTTTCGTATTAGAAACTCATAGTTTAGAGGGGCCTAGACGTTGTCTAGCTAGAAGCACTTGATCGCGACGATTTTTAGTAAAAATAGGCCACGGTTTTGTGGCCTTTTCCATCTCGTTTAACTTAGTTTTTGCACATTAGCTGTACACCTAATCGCTATAAGTCTCTAATCCAAAACTAAGAGCGGCCGTACTTGAGTGCTCTTGATTGAATTGGCTATTAATTAAAAAAAAACCTAATAAAGGATTGATGCTTATCCTGAAAATTAGCTACGTTTTCCTTAAAAGCTTTCCAGTCCATTCCCGAAAAAGTATAAAGGAAAGTGCTTTCTATTGTCAAATCTCTGCGGAATCAAAACATTTTCTTTGAGAGACTTCCTATGAAAAGGTACTGAAAAATTATGGCAATCCAGTAAATTTCAGAAAGTCAATTCGGGGTAAGAAGGATAATTCGGGAATTTCTAGAGTTTGTGATATTTTTTTATGTCATTTCATACGATCCGACCGAGATATGACAACACACCACATATTACAAGGGAGTATTCTATCTCGGTCGGCCCCTGGAGATGTGTAGCAAAGTGAAAGACGGAAGGATTGTAATAAAACAGACCTACGGTTGCCACGGCTGGATTCTGTTTGTCCGACCGCAATAAACTCCCCTTATTATTTACAAAAATCAAGATAAATCTTTTGATTAAAGGATATGTTACGATTTCTTTCAACTGATCGGTAAATAACTTGCTATATTGCTACTTGTTGCCGGGGTAAAAGGACAAATATAACTTCATGACAAAATTGTAGCCTTTTTAATGAAATTTACAGTCATTTCTAACATAAGAAAGTCATCGTTCTACAGGGGTGAAAATCTTGTGGGTTCTTGCCAAGCTGACTTTAAGTTTAGATGGAAATTAGGAAAAACTTATCTTGAAAAGGATGAAAAATGTAAATACGCCACTAATTTTATTTCCTAAAAATAATTTAGAAAACATCAAACCTAAAAATCTAGTCTAGTCAAATTCCACATAAAACCTCACAAGAAATACAAAAAGCTTGAAAATTTAAAATTGAGTATTTAAAAAGGGTTGTGTTTAACATGAGAAAAACTACAATGCTAGGTATGCAGTTTTCCGGAAAATCGTTGAGTAAATTTTTTTTGGTTTGTTTTTTCACTCTAATTGTTTGAATAATGAAAATACAAAAAAATGTTCCAGTCAGAAATTGTAGCCGATACATTTATCTACAAATTTTATTTCAAAAGTTTTTCTGTAAATTGGAAAGTTTACGAGATAAAATTAATTTCAGTGCTAGTCAAATTCGTGGTTACGCGCGAACGGCCCGGGAGCCAAATTTATTAACCACTCGACTTAAAAGTTAATAATTTTGGGCTCATAACATTTTGAAAAAATAAATAAAGACGTGAAATGTAGAGAAAGGTCCCAGCTTTTAGATAAAAATACTTCAAAATCTGAGAAAATAGATTTTCTAAGTGTAAAATCAGTTAATTCATAAAAAACTAGAGCTAAAATGTCAAAAAACAATTATAACTCCTATTTAATTATCACTTATCCCAGTGATAATTCCTTCTAGATTTAGCATTTCAAATCAGCATAAAACATTATTATTATAAAAGCAAAGCCATCAATAATCCGAATTTTAAAGAAATGCTTCTTGAAAATCTGTTTTTTTTGCATGCTTGGTTTTACTTGTTTTTTTAAACTTCATTCAATTATATATTTTTTCGAAATTAATATAATTCAATGAAATTTCACCATTAAACACTTTGAAGTGTCTACCTCCAAAACTACTATACAGTTTTCCTATAAATATAAATTTTTTTTAAATAAAAGACAATTATTTACAATAAATACTTAAATCAGACGTCTTTCAGCAAACCTTCTATAACTTTTTATAGTGTGTTTATGATATTATCTAAAAATTAGTGAACTTTATAATGAACCTATTTGGAAGTGATCGCGATACAAAAGAACACACCTATGACCCAGGTAAGAGAGAGAAGAGAGCACAAATAAAGGTGAAAAAGCAAGTGAAAGAGCGGCTTATACGCGCCCTCGCGTAATAACAACAAAAATAATTAAATTAACAACAAAAATTTCAACAAATAATCTTTGAGATACGCCATGTTATATAATTGAATTTTTCCGATTATGAGTATTAATGTTAATTAAGGGTATTTGGTACGGGGTACAGGAGAAGATAGCGATCTCTCTAAGCCTAGGGAAACATGCCACTGTCTTTCAGGCAGAGGTAATAGCGGTGCAATGCTGTGCAGAAGAGTTGATAAGACGGGAGGTGAATAACCAAAGAATCGTCATCTACTCTGACAGCCAAGCAGCACTAAAGGCGATACGCTCATATAAGATAACATCGAATCTGGTGTGGGAATGTCGCAAGGCCCTCAACAGACTAGGTAGTCATAATAAAGTAACCCTAGCCTGGGTACCAGGCCACCAAGGAATAAAAGGCAATGAAAAGGCCGATGAATTAGCCAAGCAGGGAGCAGCGGAGGTCATGATAGGGCCAGAACCTTCCTGTGGAATTGCCAAATGCCTAAGTAAAGGAAGCATCCACAAATGGATAAACAACCAGGCGTTGAACTGGTGGTATGGAACCCCAGGACAAAGACACGCTAAACTATTCCTTAAAAGCCCTTCGGCCAAACTGTCACACGACCTACTACGCCAAAGTCGAGAAACGACGAGGATAATAGTGGGAATGCTCACAGGGCACTGTAGGCTAAGGAAACATATGCACACAATTGGACTAGCAGAAGACAGCCTATGCAGGTTCTGCCAGGAAGAAGAAGAAACCGCGGAGCACGTACTTTGCGAGTGTGAAGGCCTAGCAAGGTTGCGGTTTCACTTATTCGGGGAAGAAAAACCGAAGGCAGAGAGCTACGCAAAGGAGGCGGTAACCAGGCTATTAAGTCTAATAAAAAGAATAAAGCTGGATATCGAGCTCTAATATAGGGAGGACCACAATAGATCTGCAAAGGTCGCAGTGGGATAGGACAAAGAGCCACTCCAATTTTAATCTAATCTAATCTAAGGGTATTTGGTAAAAAAACGACTTTTGAGTAGGGGTTTACGTGGAAAATCGATAATTATACATTAAAAAATTTTTTCCCATAGTATTTGTAGATATCCCATTTTAAAACACATTTTATAGGAAGGATTTTTTTCTAAATGTTTTTGTTTATTTACTATCGTGAAAGTAAAAACATGAAAACTGATGTTCAAAAATACTACTAGCGAATTTTCATATATTCTGGAAAATAATACAGATATAAAAAAGATGTTCAGACATATTTTGTAGATAAATGTATTAGCTACAATTTTTGATTCCAACATTTTCCTGTAATTTCATTATTCAAGCAATTAGAGTGAAAATACAAAAAAGTAGAATGTGTCGCGGTACACACGGTAGGAACTTAAGTTCCTTTTAAGCAAAAATTTTTTGAATCAATAAATAAATACACATATTAATATAAGAATTTATTATACTCTGGATGGAACTTCATTTAACAAAAATATACAGTAGTATTAATTATAAATAAAAATCTTATCATTAAGTTGATTGGCACAATAGTTATTTATGATAGAAGTGCGTGAAGTTATACTTTTGCGCACGAGTTGCGAAAATGCCAAAATATCATATGAAATAATCCGTACAAATTAACAACAAATACTTAAAACAGAATAAAGGGGACCTCAGATTCTATAAAATTATGTAATACATCTGACGTTATAGATAAACGGTACCCTTCATGAGGGAGTCCGACTGGCAACATCTACTTATAACAGCATCGTATATTTAAAAAGGGAAACCGTAGCATTATACAAATTGGACATTCAAGAACTGTACGTTTACCACAAAAAAATTAGTGGAAACATAAAATTGAATTGTTAAATTTTCAATTTGAAGTTACATTACAGTTTATAGAAATTTTTATTTTCTAGATTTTTTCTTAAGTGGGTCGTAGAAAAAATATGCTGTTCGACTCGTGTGGATTGTCCATATCCACACTAGTTGCACAAAATACTATTTTTATCAAAATATGCCCTTTTACATTTAAAAACAAGCTGCCAAATGTCAAGTCAATTTATCCATCCATTTTAAATAAATAGAATTAAGACATTCAAGTTTTCAAAATTTCAACACCCTGTATTTCGAAAAGTAAATGTTCTAGACCCCTTAATCCTCATATCATTTTGTCCAATTTTAGGAGAGGAATATACATGCAAACATTGTAATTACCCTTAATCCTATTTATTTCTATTTTTTAGGATCCTATGAAGTATTATGGGAACTGACTGATCTTCTCTTTATACCCACGTTTCCTTTGCTTGTCTTTAAAGCGGATTTAAAGCTACCCTTTTCACATCTTAATCTAATTCTGATCAAATTGCCAACTTTCTTCAGAATTTTTGCTTTGATGGCTTTTCTTGACCTCGTTTCTAGTCGGATTTGTTTTTAAGGTTATCGAATTTAATAACAAGAAATTTTTTTTCGTGGTAGCTGGAAAACATTCAATTTTAGTCCAGTCAACATGTGCATATTGAGTCAAAGTTTTTTACCAGACTCGGAAAATTATCATCGATTCGACATCGCATCAAAAAGCTTTTCGGAAAATTTGGTGAGGCCAAATTTATGAGTAGCTTAGGAAAAATGGGGGTTTTGTTTTTTGGGAATATCTTAAAAAGTAATCAAAACATTTGAAATTTGAGAGAAGATTGAAAAAGGAGGAATTTCTTGAAAAATAGTTTTCCCAACGGGAATCTATTCTAAAGCCTTCGTAAAATAGCTCCATGAAAAAGAAATCCAGATAGTTCCAGCGGGCGGAGTATTTTCTGGCAAAATTATTAATTTTGGTCCTATAGTTCCAGAAGGATGAACTTTTTTTTAGGAAATTCATTCTCCCCCAGCTTCAAAACATCTCTCAATTCTCTTTCTAAATTCTTTGTAAGTATTTCGCAGCATTTCTGGGGTAATTTTTTTAACGGCATCAATGATAGCTCGTTATAGTCTTCAATACTATGGTTTAAATTATTTGCGTGATCTTTTTGTTTTAAGTAGCCCCATAAAAAAATTTAAGATAGTTAAATCGGGGGATCGGGGTGGAAAAAATATTGGTCCATAACGTCCCATCCATCGCTCAGGAAAATATTCATCTAGCCATCCTCTAATTAGCAAAGTCGAGTGCAAAAATGTCTAAGAGTTTCAAAAAACTGGCTATAAAAAGAGACGGGTTTCGAAAAACTCGAATTTGATTTCAATTTATGGGATTTCAGAACAAGCAAAACTTTCTATCAAGAATGACATTTTTCACTAAAACTAATATTTAAACATTTTTCACCTATAGGATACCCCATCCGTGGACACGCTGTATAAAGTCACAGCCACAACCTCTTTAAATATTAAAAAATGTTTTACTATATGGTAAATATTTTTAGTCCAGATGAGGGGATGGAACAATTTTTATTCATATTTATTTTGTTTTTATCAATAAAATCTTGACCAACATATAATTTGAAGTGTAACGTTTATTAAAAAAAACGTTAAAAACTACAGGCGATAATTTGAGAAAAGCTGACTTAATCTACATTTTTAGGTGGAATATTTTAAGGTTATATTTAAAATTATTTTGCTAGGTACTACTCACCAATATTTTGATATTTAAATCAACAACGTACCTGAAACAGAAAAAAAATTTAAATAAATAAAATTGAAGTATATGTGAAATAGACATGAGGAAGGTAAATACCATTCTAATAAGAATAAAATAAGTTCTATATGGTTGTTGTTACATTATTGGTTTTAAATTAAGTGAATATTTGGCAAAACAACTTCAGGAAAAATATAATTTGGAAATATTCCAAGTGAAACTATGTTTCAGCTATTTCATTTAAAGTGATGGTTGGGCCAGATGATAAGAAATGTCCTCAGAGCCTGTATCCAATCTGGTCGACGGCAACCAACATTTATTTCTCGATTACATTATAAATCTAAAAGTGAGTATTTTTAATAAAATTTGAGAATTCTGGAAGTTACAACCTTTGCTTTGTGTGTTGCGTTGTAATGAAATAATCGATTGAGAGGTTGGTTACAAACATAGTGTGTAGTTAGTGTAGCGGGTTAGTCATCTAGTTTGTTCAATGATCGAAGTTAGACATTCAGTGAGACCTAAAAATCAATCTTCTTTATAATAAAAAACTTGAGAGGTGTCAAGGGACACCCGGATGGAACGAAGTTCCTTTCGATTAACTAGTGAAGAAATTGTAATAAAATTTTATTTTTTTTAAGTTATAATAATATTTTTTTTATTAATAACAAATATAATGCAGAAACACTGTCAGGATTCATTATTATTATTATTTTATTTTTTATTATTTATTATTTACAAAAAACCTGTATAAATCAACAAAAATAATCGTCGCGACACCACACTGTTCAATGCGAAATAGAAATGAAAATATCTGGCTTGCTTTCTATAAGAGAGAAAGATACAGACAGAGAAACATGCGACGCCGCACAGCTTACAATAGCTTCCTATATCAAAAAGTGTCGTGACAACTTTTGGTAAGAATTTTATCCGTCTAGCCCCCTTTCACAACGCGCGATAAGGAACTTCGTTCCAAAAACCAAACCCCCTTTTTTTAATAAATTATTTATAACTTTGGTAATTGTTGCAGGTTCCACCAACAATTTTTCAAAAAGCGTCTAGATGCGATGGCAAATCGAATGATATCTCGATCATAATTTTCCGGGGCGGGGAAGAATTTTGACATAAAAGGCACATGTTGACTGGACTATTTAAGGTACAGCAGCTCCCGAAAAAAAATCCCCAAAAAAACTGGCCAATTGATATACAGTGTAATCATTCCTAGGTTATGGAATAGGACATTAGAAATATTTTAAGTAAACCAGAAGACAAAGGAAAAAATGGGATTTTTAGTGATACCAGGGTACATGCAATAATAAAAACTTTACACATAACTCATGGCGTAGTCCTGCATTTATTATTTTTACATTGTACAGTGCCTCGTCTCATCCAAGTTTAAGCCATCATCAGATCGTAAAAAGCACAACACTGCATTTTTCAGCAATAAATTCTTTTATTGACTATAACTGCATTTCAAAGTACTTAAATGAAAGGAATTACATCAAAGTTGGCCGACATGCTATTAAATTTGCACACAACAACTATCTGTGATGTGATGAAACAAGTAGTACAGAAAAAATTTGTGGATGGCCATGTAAACATGAAACGAATCAATATTTAAGAGCTTGGACTGAAGGGCAGGAAATGAAAGGAGAAGCATAGTAGATAAGAATAGACACTTTTGTATCGATTGTAATATATCATCCCAAGCAGATACTGCATTAGTTTTCGGTCGAATAAAAATATGAATTGAATATTTTAACAAAAAAAACGGTGCGGTTCGAACTCGCGCAAGATAGTCGAGCGGATAAAGCAAAAAAGTTCGGAGTTTCTTCCCTAAAGACGGATCGGAATGCGGTTTTTTGCATTCGCTTCGGAAAATTATTTGTAAAAAATGTACCTACTTTGTTCCCATTACAAATCGGGAATTACATCGCTGCAGTCAAAAATGCATGCCAAAAATGCATAAATGTAAAAACTCTGTAAATAAGAGTCAGAACTGGCTCAAATCGGGTACCCGGGGGTTTTCGAGGTTGCTGATCACGATTATAATGAAATTGACCCCCCGGACATCTGGGGCTCAGGAACGCCGATGAACCTCGTCTCCGTGGGACTCTCCAAGAAATCACGAGGGGAACAAAAAAAACTCCGCGCCCAGGGGTTTTTCGGGTGGCTGAATTTAAATATGGCATCGGCGAACACCCCCCGGACACCTGGTGCCCCCGAACCTCGACCTGGACATCATCCCCGAGAAATTTCTTGACAATATCGACAAAAACAGCACGGAAATTATTGGAGGCGTGTTTTTTGAGGCGCGAAATCACGATTTCACGTCGAAAACGTCATTTCCACCACCTGCTGCACCGCAACCTACGCTTGAACATCGTCTCCGAGGGTTTTCCAAACCCCCCTCCAATAATTTTCGGATTGTTTCTGGCAATATTGTCAGGAAAATTCTCGGAGAAGACGTTCGAGGCCAGGGTACAGCGCAACAGGTGTTTCAGAATTAAGCGGCCCAAAAAACCCCTTATAACGATTTTCGGTTCACCTTTTTCGATTTTGTTTGGAAAACCCTCGGAAACGATGTTCAAGCACAGGTTCCGGTGCACCAGGTGGTGGAAGGGTCGTTTTTGACGAGAAATTGTGATTTCGCGTCTCAAAAAACACGCCTCCAATAATTTCCGGGCTGTTCTTGTCAATATTGTCAAGAAAGTTCTCGGGGATGACGTCCAGGTCGAGGTTCGTCGATGCCGTATTTGAATTCAGCCACCCGAAAAACCCCCGGGCGCCGAGTTTTCCTCCTTCCCCGCTAGAGATTCTGGAGAGCCCGACGGAGAAGACGTTCCAGGCCAGGGTACGGCGCACCAGGTGTTCAGAGGGACGTTTCCCACGCAAAATTCTGATTAAGCGGCCCCAAAAACCCCTTATAACGATTTTTGGTCCACCTTTTTCGATTTTGTTTGGAAAACCCTCAGCGACGATGTTCAAGCGCAGGTTCTGGCGCAACAGGTGGTGGGAATGTCGTTTTCGACGCGAAATCGTGATTTCGCGCCTCAAAAAACACGCCTCCAATAATTTCCGGGCTGTTTTTGTGGATATTGTCAAGAAAGTTCTCGGGGATGGTGTCCAGGTCGAGGTTCGGGGGCACCAGGTGTCCGGGGGGTGTTCGCCGATGCCATATTTGAATTCAGCCACCCGAAAAACCCCCAGGCGCGGAGTATTTTCGTTCCCCTCGTGATTTCTTGGAGAGTCCCACGGAGACGAGGTTTATCGGCGTTCCTGAGCCCCAGGTGTCCAGGGGGTCGATTTCAACATTATAATCGTCATCAGCGACCTCAAAAACTCCCGGGTACCCGATTTGAGCCAGTCCTGACTCTTATTTACAGAGTTTTTACATTTATGCATTTTTGGCATGCATTTTTGACTGCAGCGATGCAATTCCCGATTTGTAATGGGAACAAAGTAGGTACATTTTTTACAAATAATTTTCCAAAGCGAATGCAAAAAACCGCATTCAGATCCGTCTTTAGGGAAAAAATTCCGAACTTTGAGCCTTTTTTGTGCTTTATCCGCTCGACTAAGAGTGGTTTCGTACAATTATGTATAATAAAAAAATACATGAAAATGAAGCCAATATAATATATTATAATACACCAACGTGGTGGAGACTATTATTATTGATCGAGCTTATCGATGCTTATAAATGTCTTCACCCATCATATATACAATTTTTTCCACTACCAGCCAAATTTAAGACAAAACTTGAAAATATTTCACAAACGCATCTCGAAAAGCGTTTACCCCGTCGTCCGTCTGACAAGTTAACTGTCAGTTTTCAAGATATGAACGTACTCGTTATATCATCAGTCATTTTTGGTTGAGCGCGAATTTTAAACTAGATGACATTTTTATCCAATCTTTTATGTCATACTAGTTCGTTATTGCAATCCAATCTCAATATAAATCAGTGTTTCAAAAAATCCGGTTTGAATTAATAGGTAAATGTTGACAAACGTAAATGTCATAATACCACAATAAATTTTATGTGTGTCAAAGTTAGAAGTCGAATTCCTGACGAAAGTATTGAAAAAGCAAAGAAAGCAACTGTAAATCTGTTGCCAAAAAAGTCTGAAGAAGCTTACGACATGGTTATTAAATAAGTTGAACAAAAAATTATTACTTTTTATGCCCGCGCGGGCCATAAAGTGAATTAGATACGATACGATACGACCTTTATATCCGCAAGGACATAAAGTACGACATTAGATAGTTGGTAACTAAGCAATAAAAACACAATAATGAACTAGTATGACATAAAATTTATTTAGCTAATTGATTTTACTTTTTGGATTCATAGTCATTGCTTCGCTTAGTATATAGCAAATTAAAAAAAAACATGAGGTCGTAGAGAGATTCGAATTCACGATCTCCTGTTTACCAGAAAGACGTTTTTAACCAACTAAGACACAGCGCCAGCTATCTGTCGCTGTATCAACATCGAACAAAAAGGAACAGCACCGTGATTCAAAAATAATCATTTCATTCTGTTTTTTTGTTATAGCGGTAACAGAAGAATATCACCTGTAAAAATTTCAACTGTCTAACTAAAACGGTTCATGGTAACAGACGGACGTACAGCGAAGTTTTAGTAATAGGATCCGTTTTTAACTCTCTGGGAACCAAACCAGAAAACTGGAACCTAATTGAGCCAATGCAAAAAAAAATTATAAAGAAAGTAGCTAGTCGTGTATTTAGAGCATAAAGTATCAGATTGCCGCTTCATAAACAATGTAAGCGACGCGGAGCGGAGCACGACGATCTTTTGGAAGCGTCAATTTCACTTCACGCTCAAAAACACACATGGATTTTTCGTCGTGCGTAATAGTATATTACACACCGAGATAGGAAGAGTTTTATTTCCAGGTTAGCTATTATCTCGAGACATGAATGAAACTTCCCACCGAGTTTTGTATACTATTTCATTCACTACCATCATATCCCGATCAAAATGAATAAATCTTTTTCACAGATTATAAAGAGAGCATATACGAATCCCGGTAAAACATCAAACGATTTTCAGCTCCGTCGTCAATGACCTTGGACCTTTAACTCGGTATTGCCGCGATGTTGCCAGTTTGAAATATTTTCTGAATTTCTCACCAAATTGCACTGTTGACTCGGGGACAATAACAATATCTAGTACCGGATCTAGTTTTTTTGGAAGTTTCCACTGAGTCTTTAAAACTACGCCATGAATTAAAACAATAATGATAATCGAATATATATTTATGTATTTATTTAATACATTCTAATGTTTTGTTATAAATAGTCATTACTCTTGGGAGATTAATTAATAAATACATTTTTAGATAACACAAATAATTACAAAAATCAACCAAATTTTAAAGTACAAATTATTTTCAATTTATTTATTATCAAAGGGAATACAATATACACCTATGCAAGGGAGAATTTTGATAATAATTTGTAGCACCAAAGTTAATATCAAAAACTTTGAAAATTTCTTATATCATAGGCCGGGATATTAAATTATATACCTACTCTCAACCCTTGGAAATCGAAAAACTTTATATTTCTTTCCGAATAAAATTTATTTGGACAGTCTGTATGAACAATACACTCCTCCGTGTTGTTTATTCATTTTATAAGAATGATAGTCTATACCACTATATTTTTATAGTTAATATTACCACAACGCACAATCGATTAGTCAATTAACACAATTAATATCGCCGATTGAACACCTCCAAACAATGAAGCAAACAAAAATAGCGTTATGAATTTTGAGCACAGATTATAAGTGATTTTGAGCATGTTTTGACGTTTTGATTAGGTTAGGTTAGGTTAGCCGTCACCGTTATTGTGCATGGTTACCAAGGATATGGTTGTGAAAAAAAGTATATATTTATAGTATGATTTTTATACATTATAATCTTTTTAATTGTATAATTCTTTTAATGTTAATAAAATTGATATAAAACAAGTAATTATAGAATTGTTGTATCTGTATAAAATAAACTATTTGAACTATGATCGTAAATTGAAGGAATTATTATGCAAATTGACAACCCTGTTGGGAAATTTCGCGAAGCAGCCCGAACGGAGTCGACATAAGACGATGTGCATTTAAATGGGTATGTCCACCCATCTCCCTCTCTCTTTACTGTTCTCTGTCAAGCTTTCGTATCTGTTCTCTTTATAATCTGTGTCTTTGTTTCGTTCTGAACACAAAATATTACATTTGACAACTACAGTGACCAATGTAAATAAATGTCAGATATAATCGAATGGATATTGAGCTCGCGAATAATAAATCAAGAAAAATGTCCTCCGACGAAGAATTGATGGATTGTACCTACCCCTCCAAAAATAGGTATAATCAATGTGTTATATTTTTAAATATGAAAAATATTCATCTAAAATAGATCAACGATCACATTATTTTAGAGGGTGGGAGGTGAGGGCGGGAAGAGATCGATGGGGGCGAGAGGTCAGGGCGGGAAGTAGATATGTGTAATATGATACTTTCTAACCTTCAATGACGTTAGTAATGAGCATTACATATATAGTTGTGAATAAAATGATTAATTACTATATCACTTGATTGTTACTTTACGCTCTAAAGCAAAAAAAAAATCTTTTTCGCTCGCTTATTTAATCAAATTTGCTGGGATGAGGACGAAAAACAATAAATGAACGTCAAGTTACCAGATAATACTATACTATTTACTTTATTAACTATTTCAATCGGCAATTTGATGAAATAAGCGAGAGAAGAAGACTCCTCCATTTATGCTCTAGAGCGTAAAGTAACAATCCTCGGCACTTGTCGACTTTACGATTTCATTTGAATACAGTAATTTGTCAGTTTACGCGCGACTGTTTGAAACATTCTTTTCGGATTAAAAAAAAGTTAATAAAAAGGGCGTCTGAGATATATCAGACAGTTCATTGTCTCCACGGTTTTCTGCAAAAGTAAAACACATCATCATAAAATGAAGCGTTTCGGAGATTGAGTCTGGGACGGTGCATTGTTGGCTAATACTTCACTCTTAAAATTTACAACGGAGTAACTTTTTCCTTTTTTTTACATGATGACGAATAAATAAGAAAATCTCAAATGTTTTCATTACCGTTATGTTTTCTTTTCTACAGTAAATCACACAGTTCAAGTTATTTTTGGCACAGAAAAATGAAAAAAAAAATGTATGAAATCGTAGAGCGTCTGAGAGTTTTTTTCGTCTGCGAGATTTAATAGGACTGTGCTCGCCCGACAACAATACAATTTTGTATTGCGGACGACGACGTCTCTATGTGTATACTGTTCCAGCAACAGGTTTTATTACACAATTTTCAGAGACAAAAATGCTTGTGTTGAAGTAGCTGTCATTGAGAAGATTGATTTGAAAATAGAATACCATTGGAAGGAAATCAGAAGAGGAAATACAGTTTACATTATTTGCTGAATTGGCTAATTGGTGTATTCCATTGTAACCATTTTAGCTGTATTGTGATCTCCAAGCAGACTCTTCCTCTAGTGCTCAGAAATCGAAGAGTAGTGCAGAAAGTTTATCCTTGGTACGGTTCCTGTTTTAATGGGAGTACAGGAATTTCAGTGCTTGATGGGAACATAAATGCGCGGATCTACGAAAAAGCTGTTAACAATGTTATTAGTCTGTTTGATGGTACTATTCGACCAACTTATTTTAGTTAAAGTGATTAAAGACGATTTGGACTTCTATGGTATCCCGATTTCTGGAAATTTCAAACAAATTTGTTGCATTGTTTGTACAGGATGGGCGAAGTTAGTGAACCTATGTGCAGAAAATGTGAACTTTACGATGAAACACCTATAGTCAAAGGCACTCTTATCTTGCGGGTCATACGATTCAACAAAGACATACTCACCGTTTTCGTTTTCTTCTAATGCGTTTAATCATAACTTCCAAATAAAGTCCGTAAGATAAATAAGACAGACTTATGCAATTTTCACGGGAAAAAGAAGGAAAAAGAAGTGACAATATATGATGTAGCTATCTTGGTACGTCTATGTAGCTATCTTCATGTTAGTTAGAATAATCTTCTTCTTCTTCTCTCCGGGTGTAATTGTTACCTTACATTTTGGTAACCTCTGTGTTTTTTATTTGATACATATGGTTAGTGACCTTTGAGCCCGCACGATAAAAGTGCGTTTGACTATACTCACATACTCTGCTTCTGTGAGAGAACAAGGACTTAGACGGAAGCATTTCGGAGTGGAAATAACTCAAACATTACAACTACTGAAGATCCCTCCAGATAAACTGGTGGCCTATATCATAGTATATAAACAAGTAATAGTAGGGTCACTCTAAGCTCCTCGCAGCTCGATGTCTATCTCACTCGTTGTCCCTCTCCGTTTTTTCTGGTATCCTGAAGCTCCCAATCGAGCGATAGACAGATACCGTGTGTCTTCTATAGTTTGAAGGTACGAGCGGAGTTATTAGTATACCGGCTGGACTGTCTTTGCAGCGAATTATTTAATTATTATTACGGTATATTTTTTATTGAAAAGAAAATGCCACGAGTGTGTTGTGTGGACAGTTGTAGAAGTAGAGATTGAGTAAAAATATATTCCTTCAGATTTTTTTTCTTACTGGTTTGAGTTACCAGGAGGAGCTACCAATAAGATGTATTTGGATACACTTTACAATGATAAAAAAAGAAATTTAGACTCTGTCCAAAATTAACTGACGAGCATATGTTTCCAAATAATTTTCAGAGAATGAAAGTAAAATATGCTTCTCAGATTTTTAGTCATTCTGTTGCAGTTGCCCTTAACAAACATGTTGATTTTAAAGTTTTGACTGCAGATGCCTAGATAACTGCTAAATTCATTAAAACAATGATTGATGTTTTTGATTTATTAAATTCGTGGTAATTGAATAATTTCAACGCATTTATGGGTACCCAAAAATAGTTTCAGCTATTGGAAGAATTTGAAACTTTACTGAAAAATTTGCGTGTGGTTAACAGTGAAGGAAAAAATTTTACTAATAAAATGAAATTTATATTTGGTTGGCAACTTACAATACAATTAGTTAAATTTGGGGAGTTTGGGGTATATTAAAATCTTTTATTGAACGAAATACCTTAACCAAAGAATCAACTATTTTTTCTCAGACAAAAACCTATGTGAACAATACAAATTTTCCATTTGGTGGGCTCAATGTAAGTACCTACCTAGTCTGAATTTTGTTGAGTATGTTACCCAACTTGAAAATATATTTGTAGCTAACTTCAATTAGTTAGCATGTACCTAATAATTGTATCGGAGCGACATTGAAAGATCTTTTTAAAAACGTATTATTTAAGCATCCTTGTGAAAATTTTCCTTTAAGTTCTTTCTTATCCCTGTATACAAGAATGCGTTCATATTATACAATTAAATTACTAATACTAAATTACAAATATTACACAATTTGTAATTATTAGGTACTTTTTGTTTTTATAAGTTTGGTTTAAGATTTCATTTTTTACTAAATGCAATTATTCAGCATTGTTTTTATATACAAAACCAATTCTAAAGTACCTATGTAGAGTCTGGTATGATTTTGAATGAATGTTTTCTATTTTAATATCATAAGATATACTATATTTGTACGTTTTTTATTTTATATATGTATATAATGTAGTAAAAGCTATTCCAATGAATGATTCTAGTTAATTAATCATAATCAAATACAATTGAATGCATACCGAAACAACATCGTTTTTTGAAAATTTTTTAGCCTTACGTACATTTTCATCAGCCCCCGTACCAAATACTCCATTTATAAATCAACAAGAAATGAAGATAGTAATTCGCGCGACCCCTGTATATACGGCACACGTGTGCTTTCACGATCGTTTTTCGGTAAGTCTTTAGCAGCGCTACATGAAAGAGCCGACGATGAATTAACCTACTATTCATTTGTTTATATACTATGCCTATATAGAAGACACGAAGCTTCTGGAATGGAAGTAGGTAAATAACATGACTTATGGTACAAAGATTCAGTTCAGGTGCCTGGGATGTTGAGCCCAGCCCAAACGTATCAATGAATGAATGAAACAAATTTGTTTAGGTTCGCGTTGTTTATGAATATATGTAAACTGAACCTCAGCCCTTTAAAATGGTTGGGATAGGATAGGTTCTATGTGAGTGGGGCCTTTTAGCCACCTTCACTGCGACCTTTGTTAGGTCTATTGTGGCTCACCTCTAGGGAAGCCTGAAGCCTGTGCTTCTCACGAAGTCCATGGTTGTATTCCGTGATACTTTTTTGAAGTCGTTCGGCTCTAAGGTACTAATACCGAATGTATTATACCTTACCCTGCACAATGCTGGGCTTGAGCATAGTATGTACTCCACAGTTTCGTCCTCCAAATTACAGGTCTGAACCAGGCTCATCTTCTTTAGGTGGTAATTTAGTCTGCAATGTCCTGTAAGCAGTTCCGTCAGAATGCGTAGGTTTGTTTTACTCTTGTTTTCCTCTCCGCCCAGAAAAAATGGTTCAGGTCCGATAAATAAAGCCTCTAATCCCTTTTTTGCCAGAGTGTCGGCCTCTTCGTTGCCCTCTACTCCTCGATGCGCCCGCACCTAGGTCAAAATGACTCTGTTTTCCTTACCTAGTATTTCAGGGGATTGTAGACAGTTATACAGGGTGGGGCAATCTTCTGACATCGGAGGATTACATTGTTGTGGTGAGAGATAGAGCTTCATAGTTTTGTGTGAGCTAATACAGTTACTGAGGGCACATTTTGAAAA
>CAJUYG010002856.1:0-26365 GCA_910591675.1 Galerucella calmariensis
CCTGAACGGGCACCTGAAAAGCTCAAAATAGTGGAGCATGCAGAAGAAACCTCCATACACCTCCATACCTATGAGATAATTGGATAGAAGAGGGACATATTTACCCAAGTTGAAGCCTGAAATTCCTTAGGGAAATTAGTTTAAAGGAGCTACTAGTATTCGAGACTTCACTTTTTTATTAAGTAGAAGTAAGGGGGCCTAATTGGACTTTTAGATATACATATATAGGTCACACTGAAAACTATGCCAGTGGCAATTTGTCAGTTGGTCGACAATTTTCAATAACTTCTTAAACAAAAAATGAACAGGAAGGATATTTTATTACATTACTTTACCTTTTTTTTTTCTTTTCAATATTCTATAACCTAAATCTCTATCGAAATCCCAAAAGATAAAAGAAAAGTGTAATTTTTTTAACAAAAAATATATTTTCTAAATTTACAGTGAAACTAAATCTATTGTTTTTTGGATTGTTCTTCATCTTCTTCAGGATGAGCGGCGTTCCAATCCAAAGATCTAAGGATAGCTGCCGGTATTGGAGGTGGAGTATTATGATCTACTGGAGGAGTTGGGAGGAGATTTCCTTGAGGTTGGTAACCGAATTCGTTAGCGATGTATTTGAAGAAAACAGGGATACCTTCAGGACTGTTCCATTCAGCGGATCCAATTACTTCAGATGCAGCGTCTTTAGTTCCGGCATTTTTTTGGGTTCCTTGTTCTGAAACTTTAATACCATTTCCGGACTCGAATGATGATCTGAAGTTGCCATCAATACCAACTTCGCTTTCTTGGCTAATAATTGGGATTATTTTGGGATTGGTTCCTTCTATACTGGCGCCTAAGGCCACTGCTACCAATGCAGATAAAGCGATCTTTGAAAATTATAAAATTTTTATTTTTAGTTTTAAAGTAAAAAATAGTTTGCTGGTAGAATAAATTATTTAAAAAAAAAAAAATAGAAGATGACACAAAAAGTTAGAGTTAAATTTCCAAATATACTTTACAAAAAATACCAATTGAAAATAATAATAATATGTGAATAAAAAAATTAAATATTTAATTAGGTGATTTTAATAATTAATTCAAGAAAAAAAATAATGTCACTAAGAAAAATAATTTAAAAAAATTTAAAATAATTCACGAAATATTTTTTAAAAATAAATCAATAATTATGGAAGAAATATTACATAAAATTCCATATCTAAAATCATATTAAACGATAAAAAAAACTTTCTTTTTCTACTACTATATTGTTAATCAGGATTTAAAAAATATATATATAACAGCTGGTCCCACTTACCACTAACTTCATGTTGTATGATGCACTTCTCAACTTAGAATATACTCACTAAAAAATTCGCACCAAATTTATACAAATCTTGATGACACAAATTTAAATTCACATTTAGAGTTAGCAGTTTTGATGGTAAGACCACACCGTTTAATATACAAGGTCATTGGAAGAATGGACCCCCGCGTTAGATAATATCTATTCAATTCAATAAAAGAGATTCCATGGTATAATACATCTAACAAAATGTAATTATACGAAAGATACACTAGTTACTATAATGAAGATGATTAAATAAAGATTAGTTGACGAAAACGTTTTCAATTTTTTTTGTTTGGTATTCAGTGGAAATAAAAAAAATTAAGGGAAAAATAGTGAATCATTGTATTGATCCCCCTGGCTTGATACTAATGTCCCTAATACAATTACGTTACACAGAAACCTTGCGGAAATACGTTTAAATCTTCAAGCAAATCACTCCGTAACGTTTTTTCGAATTCACGTTTCTAAGTGTAGTTCGATCAAACCATTTTTGAACCCGGAATATTTGATATAATTTACAACCTATCTTCTCGAGACACCCCGTATATTAAATCAATTATTAAAAAAAAGAAATCACGGACACGTTCTGGAATTGAAATTTTTGCTTCAAGCGATTATAGTTATGAGTGAAGATAAATTTAAAAAAAATTATTGCAAATTTAAAAAAAATGTTCATCTTATATTTATATATAACATATATTAAGGATTAAAAACCTGTTTGGATTTTTGTAAATATGAGATATATAGATTTAAGCTCTTTTTAAGCTGTCATTTCAATGCTATTCGAAAGGATTCTATTAGCTAGAATCGATTTTTTCCTTAATCAAAGATAGTTTTTTGCTTAGTTGTGCTGGTTATTTCCCCGGTTATTTCTAGATCTTCTGTAAATATATTATTTAAAGCATCCTTAATGTTGACTTCATCCTTTAACGGCTGTATTAGAAGACTGTTGAGATCATCCAATGTCAAATGTGTTGACTTGCCAGACCTCTTATTCCTTGCAGAATTTTTCATAGAGTTAACTGTGATGACTTTATTGGACACAGAGTATCAATTATATAAAAAACAGAACAATTTAGCAAAATGACGTAGGGAAATTTTTAATTTTTTAATATTTATTTTTTTTCAACGTCCCAAAATCTTTTAATAACATTTCATTCACTCCAGACGACCTAAATTAAGAATAACGTCATTTATGTAAAATTCCGACTATTCTTGAATATTTCCCGATCAAATTTTTTACGTTATTTGTCGCGTTTTGAATACCAAAATAATTGAATAAGTTGATATTACAATGCTTCGAACAATTTAGATAAAATTCCAACTGGATATCACAATAAATATCTATACTGTTTACACGTATTTCTCACTGATTGCAAAGGCAGACAAGCTGTGCATTATAATAGGTTGAATTAGTAATATTACATAACTAGAGGAAGTGACAAAAGATATTTCACATTATTGATATTTCAATAGTTAACCTACGACATAATATCGAGATTCTCTTCTTTCGTTAACAATTTCATCTATTTTACTTGTATTATAATTTTTCTTAACAAGAATACTTCGCTAAGCTGGTATATGTTTTCAAAAAAGAAGGAGGTTCACATAACAAGTGGAATAACTTCTTACAGAATTTGTCCCAAAAGATGCAAACATGAATTTTTCTCTCTAGCTCTATATGGTTCATCAATTAATCCATGTACTATCTTCAATTCCTAGCTAGACCACTATCTCTGTATCTGTAGAGTAAGGAGGGTGAGTGTAGGCTCACAGCACTTAGGACACATGTGACCCATTGTACATCCTCCCGAAGAGTTGTCCTCTTAGATCATCGTCCATCCCGTCCTTCCCAGGAAGATGGACAGGTTTCTAGGAGACATCTCCTTTATATCGGCAGGTGTAGGCCAAGAATCACCGATCACACACTTTCTTATTGACGATAACTCCGGACACTCGCATAAGACATGCCTGACAGTTTCATCTTCCTGTTCACACATCCTGCATAAAGGTGTGTCCACTAGCCCCATAGTACGGAGGTGTTTCCTTAGTTGACAGTGGCCAGTCAGAAATCCTATTGTTAAACGTACGTTTTTCCTGGTCATCGTCAAATATTCCTCAGGCGCCAGCTTCCCAGGTTCGCCCAGGGTGATCCTAGCAAGACTGCATCCTTTGATTCAATCCCATCTCTTAAGGGATGAAGCATGGGTGTAACGTTTGGCTAGTCACTGGGCCGCCTAAGTAGCCATTTAAATTTTATAAGGGTTGTATAAACAGCTACAAGATATATCTTATAGTATACTGAAATTCTTAGAACGGTCTACAAAACAATGAAATGATCCTTATACAACTAAAAAGGGCCCATTTTTATACAACTGTTTGGTTGTATAACAGTTCTATTAAAAGTTTATACAACTCTTATATGACTGTTTTATAATCATTTATACAGCTACCATAAAATGATTTTATAGTGTGTCATGTAGTCACATCTATACAATGGGATTGAAGCGGCACTATGAAGGTCTTACAAAATGGTTGTATAATGCAATAATTTTTTTTATAATGCTGTTATTTCGAGCACAATGGAAACATTTTGTCATCTAGCAGTTTATAAGAGAATTTCATTTTTTAGTGAAGAATATTAAAACCAAATTATATTTCAATTTGAATCGTGCATCGTACATTTCATTTGTAGAAATGGAGACTTATCAAAACGAGTTGGTCCGCTTGGGCGGACATCGATAGTGAAATAATAATCTCATTTGGATGGTTTAATAGCACAAATTTTAATGCGCCGCAAATTTTACTGATAAATTATAGGTACAAGATAGATAGGTACAAGAATTGCTTATTTAAACATGGCGATTTATAGAACAACCATTTTATCCCAAAGAAATGCCTTAAACAATATTTTATTGTGAAATGGAACGGTATACGATAACTGTTTTATAGCGACGATTATTTAGGCACTATACAACTAACCTGACAAGTAATAATCATATTGAGATTCACGAAAAGTAGAGGTTGCCAAATCTCATAATATTTTAATAAGAATTTTTCCTACGACCACGTATGGAGAAGTTATAAAGCACGTTTTTTAATTTGGAAAGTAGCTCATATCACCATGAAATTGTTATTTGAAGGAAAATTTAGTTCATGCACTAAAAATGCCATATGTCGCGGTGTTCTGTCATTATGACAGCGAAAATAGTTTGCCCTAACTTTTCTAGAGAAAAAACGGAACCTGACTTTTGAAAGCATTACAACAGCATTGATGACAGTATTTCAATTTCTCTTAAACTTGCGTTGTCAGACAAGTACCTTATTTGTGGAAATGTCGCGATTCATTAACGGCCGTATTCGCCGTATACTTTTAAGCTGAGCTTGAAACTTAAGGTAGCTTAACAATACGAAATTGTTTGCTTTTAAAGCGAGCTTAACTTAAGCTCAGGTCAAAAGTATACGGCGAATACGGCCGTAAATTGTCCGACCAAAGTACACTTTTTTTAGTTGAAGTAAACTTGACATTTATAATCCGAATTTTGCTGCCATTATATAGGCAATTCAACTCAGGAATGGCCGTAGCAGTCCTAAGCAGTTTTTTTCGATAAATTGCCAGGCAGCAAAATTCTCATTGATGTCAAGTATACTTCGACAAAAAAAAGCTCTCGTGTGATTATAAGTGAAAAAAGCACACATTTGCATTTTGAATGCAAATTCGCCATGTGAGGGATGTCGAATCTCTTTTTTCATTAGAGTGAAACTGACTATATTATAGCTGTGGCTAGAATGGCGGTTCACATAAAATAAATAGGTTAAAATTCCCTTTCACTTATAAAAGTTTTAGGTCAACGTGACAACCATGCTTCAGAGTGTTTAAAAAGGCTGATATCTGCATCATTGTAACATTCGGTTATGATTCGGTTGTTCAACGTGGTTGTGTGCGACTAGCGGCACTATACAACCTTTATAGAATCATTTGCTTCCTAACCTCAAAGTGGTGTATTTTGATAGTTATTGTCTTGCCGGTCATATCAATTTGTGAAAATAATGTTTAAGATAGTCGAGACTATTGAGGAAGGTAACAAAGAACTCTCTCTAACTCAATTCATATACTTTAACTGTATGTGTCACCCAACAAAATAAGATATTTCAATGCAAAAGTCACTTCAGTTGTAAAACGCAGATTTCGGAACAACTTTATTCTGTCATACACAGTTTTATCCTATAAGACATTTATAAAGGAGATGGGTTTATAGTATTCAAAGTTCACGTATAAAAGTGTTTTATAATGCAACGCAATTGAATGCTATAAAATATTCATTATACAACATTATACAGATTCAATAAGACAAGCTTAAGTAACTATTTTATAATGTTGTAGCTGTTAGTTATATAGTATATTATAGAACTCTTATACAATAGATATAAAAGTCTTATAAAATGATATTTTGATATTGTATAAACTTGCTTTGTATTATATCATTTTAAAAGAAATGATCGTATAATGCGTTATAGCATATATTGTAAAAGTTACTATAGAATCATTTAATACAACAACTTTCTATGAAAAACAAAATTATCGCAACAAAAGGCCTAATAAGCAAACAGTCCTGGAAGCAACACCTCAGGATAATATTGTTATTTGCCGAGGCGTTAGCTGGACCACTGAATTGGTTATATAAATATTTCTGCTTAGATATCCAAATTAAAAAATAGGCCAATTAACATCAACCAATACCATCAGTTCTGTTGAATAAACATTAGAATTGATCTTTGTCTAATTTGAAATCTAATACGATTAGATAACCTCCTTTTGACCCCTGCCCTGCCCACTGTTCTATGAAATAGTGTTATAGAGCTAGCGAGAAAGCAATATATTCGCTCACATAGGTGTTGTTAAATTTCATCTATCAACAAAAGCGAGAGTGGAATGCCATCAAAGTCTCGAATAATATCGAGGGCGTCTATAGCTAAAGGTAGGTACCGTTTTACACAATATGCAATTATACAATACTGCTATTTGCATTATTAGAGAATGAGTTTGATAAATGGATGATATCGATGTTGCCGGTTTTAATCTTTCTATCAATATTTTTTTATTTTAAAAAGTATCATTTTTGGAACTTTATTGGAACTTTAGTTCCTTACGTCAGGTTATATTTGAGCGTTCAGAGGTCGCGACGCAAAAGATCTGAGCGTTACGCGTTACGTTACGCTACGTTATGTTACGTTGCTTCGTTATGTGCCTTGCTTGCGTGCTTGTGCTCTCTCCTTAGTCTCTCTCTCCTTTACGAAGCAGCGATTCATATGCTCCGGCCGGGATTCGAACCCGGGCCACCCGCGTGGAATGCGAGCATTCTACCACTGAACCGATGCTATATTAAAATTCTATGCAAAGCTGGTATTCGCAGTGCTGGTGATCTACTTGAATTTGTTCGGATAAATTTTTACTATTATTTTCATAATTTTTTTTGCGCGATTAAGGGGTCTAGCACATTTACTTACTTCGAAATACAGGGTGTTGAAATTTTGAAAACTTGAATGCTTTAATTCGATAACTTTGAAATGGATGGATAAATTGATTTGACATTTGGCAGGTTTTTTTTAAATGTAAAAGGGCATATTATGAAAGAAATAGTAGTTTGTGCAACTAGTGTGGATATGATGCCCATATCGCACGAGGACGAAGTTTGAGCACGACACCGTAGGCGGAGTGCTCAATCGTTCAAGTGCGATATGGACAATCCACACGAGTCGAGCAGCATATTTTTTCTATGACCCTCTTAAGAAAAAATCTAGAAAATAAAAATTTCTATAAACTGTAATATAACTTCAAATTAAAAATTTAACAATTCAATTTTATGTTTACTCTAATTTTGTGGTAAACGTACAGTTCTTGAATGTCCATTTTGTATAATGCTACGGTTTCCTTTTTTAAATATACCTACGATGCTGTTATAAGTAGATGTTGCCAGTCGGACTCCCTCATGAAGGGTACCGTACCATTATCTATAATAATGGATATTCTGCTAAATATATTTGGTTTGTCTTGATCATTACGTACGAATGTAAGATTGCCGAAAATTACAGGGGACTCAATTATTAATTTTTTAACTTACTTTAATTTAAGTACCTGTATCTCTTGAATTAATCACTTTAGACCCCAAGTGTGCTAGTTAGTTGAAATCTTTTTATCGGAAGGAACACAGAAAGTTACAAATATACAGGTTGTCCCATTAATAATTTTGAATGCGACGTCACTTGACCAAAAACAAATAACTCATTGGGTAACACAATAACAAGAAAAGATGCAATACTTGCTCTAGTTTACACCCCCAAAATTATAATTATCTACCACTGCCTAATTCTGATATATTACTTGTTTTAATCGTCGTGGGACACCCTGTATATATAACAACCTCACAGGTCCATAGCTTCTACTTATTTTATTCGATCTCCTCCAGCCCTCTATTCATAACTGTCTCAAGTTGTTTTCTTTCTAGGTCGACCCCTTTGTTTTATCACCTCCTTCACCTCCAAGAAGCATCTTCTTCACACATCTTTCGTCATCCATCCTTCCTAAAGGGTCCAACCATCGAAGCCGCTGTGCTCGAGTTTTACTTGTCTTATGGATCCCATTGTTTGCTCTTCCACTCCTCATCCTCAATTCCTCCGTGAATTTTTCTTAATAATCTTTTGTTCTCTCCAAGAACTGTTGCAGCGAGTTCCTTTTCATTAAAAATAAAAACCTCAAAGTCGTGGTTTGAGTTTTGAGAAGATCAAGCAAGAGCTGTATCAGAATTGGATCTATATCATCAAAAACATGTCCTAGTATTATACAGAGTCCTATACAGAGTTTCATTGGGATTGCAGATCTCCGACAAACTGATTTCGTTAATGATGACATGTTGAGGTTATGTTGAAGGTAGCATTACTCAAAAATCAATGAAAAAAACGATTCATGAGTATAATGCCGGAGCAGACAATGGAAACCTGTTCCTAGCAAAGTTAAATCTGCTTTGATATGAAGTAGAAGACCCTAAAGAGTGCTTGATAGAGTTTTCATAGATTTAAAATAAAATGGCAACGCTGAACCTGATTCGAATGAAAGTAACAGTAATTTACAAAGAAGAGTTCAAGGCCAAGATATTTCTTTACCTGTATGTTATTCCAATTCTGATATTATTTATCAAATAAACAAAGATAACCGATTTGATAAGTTTAAATGTTATGGTGTAAGAAGACAAATGATACCTAGATTATTACTCTTATGAATAAAACTAAGTTTTTTTCAATTAATCTCACTATTTTAACATGATTTTTTCATCAATTAGTGGAATTAATTAGAATGTTCTAGAAGGGTATTCGCAAAAATTGATAGTTTAGGGACAGGGCCGGCTTCTAAGTTAGTGACTTCGTAACAATATTATAACGATGTGGGGAAAATCAGTACTTAACATCATCAATTGAAATTGAAACCGATTGTACAGAATACTTCGACAAGACATGGTATAGGTCACATGTGGCATAAGTGCTGTGAGCCTACACTACACTTTACTGATACAGAACCGATTACTCTTTGGCATGCCTTATTTCTGGCGTGCACCATTCTAGACATTGTTTTTTGTACACCGAGAGAAGAGTTATTCATAGACAAATAAACTGATTTGTTTGACCCCCCTTTGTTTAAAACTAACATTGCTTATTTATTGTTAAGAAGCCATATTAACGTGAAAATATTGGGAAATTTTGATATAAAAAAATGATTTATTCGAGTGTAATTTCTTTAATGTAAAAAAAATTGGTTCTCCTCTATATTGCACACCTTCATACAATTGTTCTTCGGAAACTATGAAAGTCTACGAAGCACAATATAATTTGTTATAAAATGTAACAATGCCTTTTGGGTAAAAATTGTTTTCATTACCCAAGAAAAAAACTAACATCTTCAATAATATTCCATCACTTTAAAACAACAAATTAAATATTCATAGTAAATCATTTGATAGTTTTGACAGAAATCTACATTTTTCAAATAAGCCTATAGATTAATAGCCTCAAATAAGATCTACTTTATACCGAAAAAAAAAGTATTTCAGTATAATTGTACATTTATTGTTACGAGAAAAAAAAACTTATTTGCTACAAATCACATATTTCTTCACCCGTAAAAAATCACATTAGCCTACAAATTATGTGGCAATTGAAACAAAGAATTCTCACCCCACCCTTCCCTATTTTTCAGTAACGGTCACCACCTGTATACGTTTGGCGTCAGTCTGCATGTGAAATTAGATCAGTTTTTGCAATTTTACTAATTATTTTGTTTTTGTGAAGTATGTGGTTGAAGTGATCTGGAAAAAAATTAGTTTAATAATAGAATGAATGAATTGTTAAACTCATGGCGATTACAAGAATTGTGAGATATCTTTGAAGGTAAGGAAATAAATGACAATTATATTCAAGTAGGTAGAAGTAACAAGCAAGCGAAATGTACCTCACATTTCTTAATTAAACCTGACAGGGCTACTCCAAGAACTCCAAAAAACTACTATGGGGAAAGCATTAATATGCACTCGGATAGACAAGGTTATCTTGTGGATACCATTGTTGGTTATGTTTTAGATCACGAAGGTATGTTTAATTTCAACAATGTATGGTTTCTATTTTATAAATGTATGGTATCTATTTTAAAAATGTTTAGTTTTCTTTGTAATAGATCAAAATATTCAGCAGCAAGTTTTTCATTCCTATCCTGCTTTCCCACTAAACAGTTTTATGCATAAATAGAGACCATTAATTGTCATTAGATTTAAACATTAAAATAAACATAAAAATACTGTGATTTTAATCCGTGTCCAGACTAACCATCGACCAATTCGATCGACTAGTCCACACTTACAAAACGAAGGTCAACTTTGTTGTTCGACATAGTCTGGAAACGGCTTAGACAAATATTTGTGAAAAATATATTTTCCTAAGTAATCTAGAGAACCGTGTGGAAGTTACCCATACTGCTTAATACACCGTGAACTTTTAATATATTTCTGAATATTTAGAAACATTTCAAAAGCTCATCAGTATATTGAATAGTGCTTGTAGGTAACTTCCATAAACAAAAAACAATACCATAAATAATTCGATTTTTTAGGGAAATATATTTTTCAACTATAAGGCAATATATAATGTTTATGAAAATTATGATAAATATGTTGAATTTTAGTAAAAATTAATAGTTTTCTTGAAGAAGGAACATTTGTCTTCAACAAAAAAATATAATTTGCTGGGGAGATACATTTTTTACGAATAAAAAACATATCGTTAACCCAGACAATTTACCTTTTTTTGGTAAAGCAATATATTTTACCGATACAATACATTTTTTTATGATAAAGAAATGTCATTCTGCCATGAAGTAATTCTTTTATAATAAAACAATATAGTTAGCTTGCAAAAATAAGTATCTGTTATTGGAAAACTACTTTGTTCAATTCAAATGCTTTCAAAGATTAATATAACTATTTTTCCATTATACCTCAACAAATGTTGTTTGAGACAAATATGATACATTTTTATAAAAATAAATGTAATTTTCGATAGATAACTCATTTTATTGATGACAATGAATATGTTTTTATTCATCAACAATATTACCTTCCGAACTTGAAACAAATCCTTTTTTAAAGACAAATTAAATATTAGTTAGGCCATATGGAAAATCATATTTATTTGACATAATAAGATTTTGATTGTCAGAAATAAACCTTTTTCTCGGTGCAAAAATTAACCTAGTTATCATTTTAATATAGTAAAAATTGACTGTTGAAAGATCCTTGATTTATTAGGATATAATCAAAGTGATTCCAATCTTCTCCTATGTACATTTTGTACAAGTTGTTTTTCAATAAATAGTTAAATTGAAACGGATATTCTGAGAAAAATTCTCAGTATCTACAGGTGACGCTTTTAAACCTTGTAATATTATTTATTATCCACATAAATAATTTAAATTTGTACAAAATATTCTATTTATAGTATACTATCTTTTTTGACGTTTATTTTCGTCCCAAAGTTGTTATTTCACTTGGTTATGAAATAATTAGAATACAGTTCAGTTCATTGAATCGTAAATTTTTTATTTTATTATTAATTTCGCAATAAGAATCGTCATTATAGTATTGAACAGTTGAAGAGAAGCAGCTTTACCAGTTTTTGATTCTCTGAAGATGGTTGTTCTACTCATAAAACTCAATTTTTATATATTTTTAATACTGACAAATGTTTTTTGAAATACGGTTGAAAGTATGTCACCGATTCGATGATGGAAAATAAATAAATAAATTGAAATCGATATACATAACATTATTTTTGTTTACAAAAAAATTAAAATTTCATTATGTAAAAGACAATTTAAATTATTGAATTCATTGAGAGGATATAATTATGTCGCCTAAGGTGTGAAATTTATTGATGTTTTTTAAATATACATAAATTAGTTTTTATTAAAAAAAATGATGTCAACAAATCAACCAACTTAATTTATTCAAAAAGGGAATAGAGTCTGCCGCATAAAGTCTAGAGATAGTTACAAATGAATTGATCCCTTATGAAATTTCAATCGTGAGCCTATGACAGAAGGAATTCTTACAAATAAATGTACCCCACTCGGAAAAATATATCGTGCCCCCATGGAAATTTCTAATAATAAATTAGCCTTTTTTAAAAAATTAATCAAGTCAATAAATGTTTTTTTGTCTACAAGAATATTTTAGGAGTTAAAATAAAGGACTATGCTTCCATCTTATGGAAAATAAAAGACCACTCAAATGCGGATATTTTGATACCAACTTATTCGTCTTAAAAAATAGATCATTTGATAACATTGCGCCAATGTTGTGACTTTTATAATTAACTCACAATTATTGATATTATTTTACAGGTTTACAGGACATTGAAACAATATCAAAATGGTTCTTTAACTTTATTTCAACCATTTAATTACATAAATATACATTAGAGTGCATAAAACTAGGACTCAATGAACGTGTCCATTTAAAATCTTCTGCCAGAAGGTATCTTTTTATTTTGTCCATCGTCATTTTCTTCTGGATGAGCAGCATTGTATTCCAAAGATTTTAAAATAGCCAAAGGAATAGGAGGAGGAGTGGGTGCGACTGGTAAATGTGCACCTTGAGGCTGAAATCCATTTTCGTTAGCTATGTAAGTTAAATGGATAGGTGAACCATCTGGGGCGGTATATTCAAAAATTCCTTGAATTTCTTCAGTTTCCCCGTCCTTACTACCTGAATAAATGAATTGGTTGGATAATAAACAATATACAGAACAACCCTGGAGTTCGTACCAAAAAGGGAATATGAAGATCTTCATTCCGCGTGTAAATTTGTACGAGCTTGTTGAACATCTTGTATTAGTAAAATTTACAGTGTAAGCGCAAAACTTCCCATTGTAGGATGACTAAAGTTCAAATGACTTCCTTACCTGCATTTTTAAGTACCCCTTGTTCTTCAACTGTTATACCATTTCCAGTTTTATATGAAGAATGAAACGTTCCATCAAAACTAAACTGTCTATCTTGACTTAAAATCGGAATTATGTCTTTTTCTCTAAGCGGGCCTTGTGCAGCCAAAGCAGCGGTAAATAAAAAAGCAGTTGCTATCTGCAAAAATACGATCCACCTCAAAACATATTCAGTACACTGACTTGTTTTGGTTTGTATTTTTTTTAATAAAAAGAAAAATTTTCATTTTTGTGATTATTTTGTTAGTAAAACTAGAAGAGAATCAACTAAACAAGCAATTAACCTTTTTAACGGTTCGTGATGCCAGACCCATTCGAAAATTTCCTAGCAATCGTATTCATTTCACTTAGATAATAATAATTGCAGATTACTTACAGCTATTCTCATCTTGTTTCAATACACAATACTTACTGACTTTGACATTTCATCTACCTATATTTATACGATACCTTCATTACTATTGAGATCTATTGCACATAAATCTTCATACCACTACAATATACTATACAGTGTGGAATTTCTTCACTAGAAGATTCCATTCAATTAGGACTAATTTTAATAAATCCCATATTATTTTAAATTTATACCATTCAGTCTAATACGATAAACAATAAGAAGAATATCCTTGAGATGAATATGTATTTATCTTTTTGATGAGATCATTCAGTTCCTCAGGAAAGTCTCAGAGGTAGTTCCTTGAAGATATTCTATGATATTTGAATGCTCCAATTCTCTCTTCTTTCCAATAGTCTCCCAGTTGCTGAACCTTGGAAGAATTCTGTAGTGTCTTACATTCTGTGAATGGGCATATCCTCTTCCATTCCTCAAGAGCCCAGATAGCACAAACACGTTTCAAATACATCTTAAAGACGTTTGTTCACGATGTTCATGACGTTTCGGAGATGTCCGCTAATATAAAAATATGTTTTGAAGACGTCTTTAGGACGTAGTTTGTTACAAAACAAGGCGTCTTTGGGATATCCATTTTTGTACGTCTTTAAGACACAAAGTTTTGGACGTGTTTATATACCGTCTTTTTACTTGATGAAAATAAATGCTATAATGCCCTTTTATCTCATTCCACAAAATTGTATTATATATGTATCACTCTTCTTTAACTAATTTAGCTAATAACTATTATTGAAATATTCTTTCCATCTTCAAAGTTTTAAGTTTTAGATTTAGAAGTGGGTTTTATTGAAAAATTTTACTTTGCACTTCTAGATACAGTTCTCCTGACTTTTCTATTCAACAACTATCTGATCTGAGTCCATTGTTAGGTTAGTTCTGGTTAGTTCCTAATGTTGATTCATATGATTCTCATGTTAAAGGATGACAATAGGAAGTGTATGTCTGTGTCGCCCTCTACCTTTCAAGTGCTCAATAATTTAGTGATGCTGGAGACTTGCCCCATTAAAAATTGCTAAAAGAGTTGAACGTCCACATTACCAACATATTTAAAACGTCTTTAAAACATCCCTACAAATGCGTTTCAAGATTGTCCTAAGAAGGACGTCTCAAAAACGTCCGTTTTACGTACCAGGACTTTTGGACAAAAGTAAGACATGAACTGGACGTCTTTAAGATATTGTGTGCTATGTGGGAGCTTTCTGAGCTGCTCACGTTCATCTTTGGATCATGCATTATTTGGTCGTAACATTTGATTTCCTATTAGATTTTTCCAAAGGTCCTTCTGTTTCTTAAAAATAAGCTCATAAATCAGACAAATCTGACATAAGGTCTATAATATGCGCTCTGACAGTACAGACATTTTATTTCTTCAATGTCATTCTCAGAATCGTCGTAAGTTCCCTCATTTCTTATATGAAGAAACACTTAGAACCTGGAGTCCCCGGGCTGGAGCACATTAATCCCATACGTAGATCCGGCCCGGAATTTTAAACTTTAAGCAATAAGAATCGGCTGGCACAGTATCCACTCGATCACGATAGCTAACAAGTGTTTACTGCATCTGAAGTAAAGATTATGAATAAAGTTATTTCCAAAAGTTCGAGTGAATCCCTTAATTGAGATGTTTTATACATGCAGCTTCCATCAGGAAACTATAAAGATAGTTTGGGTGACAACTTATTTATTCGTCAATTCATTTGGGCTGTGCTTCACAGCCTAGGCTAGGATGGATGGAAAACTGAAAATTCTGATTGGTCAATTCAAATTTGGTTTTGGTGCTCTGATGTGGAGGAGCTAAAAATCCTCAAATGTTGCAAGTAGATTTGGTTATTTAGATACATGCGAAAAGTGGCGTTGAAAAATGCTAATATGCGGACTTTAAAAATTTGTATTAAGCCGGCTTTACAAAAAAAAGTTCTTTATAACTGAAGCGAAAAAAGGAAGCGTTCTCAAAAAATTACAAAGTATATTTTCCATCCCATAGACCCATAGAACTTTTGGATCGTGTGCATAATGTGAGATAATTTGTAATGAAATAATCTATTTTATTTTATTAATTATCGATACAATAGAATTTAATTGATTTAATTGTAATTTTAAGAAGTAACGAGCATGGTATAAATGCGGCTGTTAATTATACAGTATACAAGAGATTTATATCTGAGAAGAACTTTAAGGATGGTTACTTTTCTTTGTTAATGTTATGCAAGTCCTATAAATGCCATTCGACGTTTCTTCGGGCATTAGTTTCGTTCTGAACTACTTAGCTGTAATATGAAGTCACTGGTAAGTTTATATTTCACAAAAATCTAGTTATCTATGAAAAAAATTTGTTTTTGAATAGATTATAAGTTTTCTCAGCCAACTGAGAAGTTGAATATCTTTATTAGTGATTAATAATTTTTTCTATTATTAACCAATAATGAACAAATTCAAATATTTTGAGACTTCAGGGATAATAGTTCAACAAAAACTCGTGCAACATAATTTTGTATACCCAAAAGATTGTCTTTTTAACATATTTGCTGCTTGAAATTACCCATCAAGATGAAATTATTTGAATAAAAATGCCATTAGTTTAAAATTCGCGCTCAACCAAAAATAACTGATGACATAACGAGTACGTTCATAATATATCAAAAACTGACAGTGTACTTGTCAGTCTGACGACAGGGTAAGCCAATGATAAGCGCTTCTCGTGGTGCGTTTGTGAATTATTTTTTATTTTTGTCTTAAACTTGCCTGGTAGTAGAAAAAGTTGGTGCTCGGTCAATAATAATAGTCTTCACCACCTTGGTGTACAATATACTATTATTTGGCAATAAGGATGGAAAAATATTCAAACTGCATGAGATAGATAAAAGATACTTGAATATTAGTTATTTTTTTGTTGAACATGCTGTAGCTCAAGCAAATCTTTTTGCAAAATTGTCTTGGGCTACTATCGCAATTATCTTCTTTATCATCATAGATATGAAAAAATAGCAAAATTAATTTCGATGGAATAAACATAAAAAAGTGGAAATGTAGTATTTCTCGAAAAAATAAAATTATTCAAATTATAGAAAACCAAATTTACATAGGTACTTCCATAGTGAATCAGTTGCTTCTATACTCTACGACCTCGCTATATACAGAGTGATGCAAATAAACCATAGAAAGACCTCGGTACTGAAAGTAATTAAGAAGTGAAAGTCGGTATATGCTTTGATTTTGATAGGATACCGTGTATATTTTCCCATTTTTGGAATATGTACGTTATTTAGCATTCCCTACATTCCTAGAAACTTTTTGAACAATACAATTCCATAAAAACTGATTTATTTAAATATTCTACCAGGATCTTTTTAAAAACAGTCACCTCCTTATTTTTTCAGATAATACTGACAGTTTTTGTCCATTTCGTGGCTGCACAAGGAGGCAATAGACGTATTCCAAGTTCAGGTCAAAATCCGGAAGGAAATGCAAGAACTGTTAATGAAAACTCCGAGCTTAACCTAGATGGAACCTATCAATGGAGGTGAGTTTACTTATATGCACTAGAGTATAGTAATTTTCATAGTATAATAATTTAACCAATTTTGTCCAAAGTAACCTTAAATTATGAACACAAATTCCGGTCCAGTTTTCAGTCAGATAACGGAATCTCAGCACAAGAAATAGGACAAGTCAAAAACCCCAACTCCCAAGAACCCGCCGAAGAAGCGCAAGGTAACTACCAGTACACTGCCCCAGATGGTTCACCGATCCAACTATCTTATATTGCCAACGAAGATGGATTCCAACCAAGAGGCGATCATCTTCCTGTACCTCCACCGATTCCCATTGAAATACAAAGAGCTTTGGAATGGAACGCCGCACATCCCGAAGAGGATGACGATGGCAGTGGAAGACCAAGAAGACCTTAAGACCTTATTATGTTGATTTTTCAAATATAGTTCTGGGAATGTGTGTTTTAGGTTAATTTTTGTGATAAATTTTTCATTACTGTAATTTTTTTTAAATAATACAGTTTTCACGATAATCTGTTTTTCATTACCCACGTTTTGTTCAATTTTTAGAGATCACGGTGTATTATTTGAAATTTTAGCGACTTTATTACAAAATTGATAAGTACTTAATTTTTTTATGTCAACTATTCGATTTTTTCCATTTATGCCTTCATGGTGATAGATTTTCTCTAATATTTTCCTACATTTTCTTTTTCAAACGTAACTATTTTGTTATTATGCTCTTTATAATGGAAACACGCATTTGCAGAATTATGCAACGGGCCTTTTCAGTAATTTTTTTTATTGGCTTAAATTAAAGTCCTCTATGAAAAAATGTCCCCTTATTTTTTTTTTTGGAGCTTAATTTCTATCCTAAGAAAATATCAAAAGTACGGAAAGCAGCGCGCGGTTTACTCCTCCATCCTTCGTGACGTCAGAGAGCCTACGACCTTGAAAACGACAGACCGTATTTTCATAGGATTTTTAAAGTTTGCTTCCCTGGTTTTTGATTTTGACATCTCATGTAACCTCGAAATTTATATTGATATTCTCTTTCATTTTGGATTATTTGTTTTTGTTAAAATAAAAATATAAATTGCCCAAGCAAAATATTCATTTACGTTCCTCGAGATGAAAACAGAGGAAAATCATGGTTCGAAAAAGCAAAAGCTCAAAAAAGTCGACAAAACGAGGATATTTGGATATTTTGGCCTCGGCCGTAGCCGCAGCAGCAATAAGCCAGCCATTCTGACAAATACTGCCAACATAACTCCAGACCTTATGACGTCACTTGCCCCAAGGTCAAACGCGTGTTTAAATTACCCTAATATTAGTTCAGCCTTTCATTCAGCTTTGTGACATGTATATTAAAAACAAAGCTGCACAAAAAGAAAAATTATCAGTAAGCTTTCAAATGAAATATTTGTTTTGAGATTTAAGCATCTACTGAAAAGGCCCATTGAAGCTTTTTTTAAAGATGTTATTAAATGCCAAAACGGTAAACCATACGTGTCTGGTACGGATGCATCAGATCTCAATTAAGATGATCATAATTCATCTTGAAATCTTATAAATTATATAAACAACTACCTTCTAGTTATACAACTGAGCACACGTCCAATACATCATTATATCTGCCATGTGTTTAAAAAGTTAAATCTGAATTTATATTGAATCAATAGACAAAGCAAGAGCTAGTGGATTGAAAAAAGCGAACAATTCCTCAAGAGCTTTTGATTCAACAACGGAAAATGTCAAATGAGCTGTACTCAGACTCCAATGAAGAAGATTACGGAAAAATAAGAAAATAAGGAGACAAAAGGCGAAAGCTCCAAAAATGATTTTAAGTTCAATGGTCAAAATGCCTTTTCTCAGTGTACCTTCATTTTTATTTTTTTCCAAATTGTTTTTAAATATTCTGCTTGAGTATAACGGGAAATCAGACAACCTGGGACATGCCACATGACGGTATGATGAAAAAGTATAACTTTTCAAAGAAACCAGACTTGGAAAGAATGCCATTCAATGGTACACAGACGACTCAAAAGCAATAGAAGGAACTGGGATAGGATTGTTCGGGCCAGGAACCAAACACTTTGAAACCTTGGGAAAAACCCCAGGTATCTTTCAAGCATAAATCCACGCCATAAGAAAGTGCGACCTGTTCAATATTGATAATGGATACAGAAGACAAAGGATTATCATAATGTCGAATAGTCAAGCAGCCATTAAAGCACTGAGCTCGTGTGTAATCAGTTCCAAAATGGTGTGGGAATGCCTAGACAAACTCAATGAACTAGGCGAGAACAATTTAGTTACCTTACTATGGATTTCAGGACACACTGGAATAGAAGGAAATGAAATAGCAGATGAACTAGCAAAGAGGGGGACTGAAATACCTTTCTGGGGGCCGTTTTGTGGAATCAGTCCCAATGTAATATTTGAAGAAATAAGTAAAGCCGAGAAAAAGAGAAGATCTGACCATTGGAAAAATCTAGTAGGGCTTATACAATCAAAGACTCTTCTGGGAGACTGCAACCTGTTGAGATCAAATGAATGCATAAGTAAAAGTAAAACTGCGCTAAGAGTTTTAATAGGGATCCTAACGGGACATTGTCGCCTGAATGGGCACCTGAAAAAGCTCAAAATAGTGGAGGAAGAAGAATGCAGATTTTGTGGAATGGAAGAAGAAACCTCCATCCACATACTTTCCAACTGCACAGCACTTCAGAATCCTAGAGCACAGCACTTAGGAGATTAATGGATAGAAGAGAAACATTTACCTAAGTTGAAGCCTGCAGACATCCTAAAATTCCTCTAGGAAATAGGACTAAAGGAACTACTAGTTTCTGAGACTCTCCTCAGAAACTGAGTAGAAGTGAGGGGGCACAATAGATCTTTTTATCTCAGTGAATGTGACCTCAAAATACATACATAATACATACAACGGTTATAACGGTCAAAAACTACGTGAAAAATAGTGAAAAAATGACAATTTGTGTTTGCAGGGTTGTATCTCTTATCACCCAGTATTTTGAGGATTAAAACTCCAAAATAGCAGTTGCAAAATAATTACCCCACTCAATTTCCTCACACGAATGATTTATCATCATCCATTAACGGAGATAGAATTTAAATAATTTGAATGGGATAACCCTGAAATAATGTATATTATTAAAAAGTAATATACTATTTCACATTTTATTAAATGAAGCAAAAACAAAATGTTAACCTATGCAAAGATGCCAATTTATATCTACTTAAAAAAATATCCATTACCACTCCCATAGAAAATATATTTTAATTAGTGTCATCTTTAACGTAACACACAGAAGTGTGGGATCCAGGAATTTACATTACAAGGCTAATTGAATCAATAAAAAAAATGAAGATATCTACCTTACAGAGTGTGTCAAATGACTTGAAGTCATTAAGCTTCATTATACCGGGTGTCTGATTAAAAGAGGTAGCCCGCTGTATCTCAGAAACTGTCTATCGTACAGCTTGAAGGAAAAAATCTGTATCTCTAATTTGCATACGCTAGAGAGCGTGGAGGTCACAGTGATGATACAAAAACATAATTTTTTTATGCTAGATGTACCACATAATTTAAATTATTCGTAGTCATTAATTCATTTTACGTAATTCTACACCCTACTTTTTGTTAGAACCACTATATATACAGAGTGGTCCTTAAGTAATTGTACATAGAAGTGCAGTACAATCTTTACTTCAAAATATTGCGATTCAAACCAAATAGCCTCAATAAAATATTAATATTAAGAGAGATACAGGGTGTTGAACATGAAATTTTAATTTTCGTTTTTCACAATAACTTTAACGCTTTTTGACGTATATGCACAAAAATTTGATGTTGAGGGTTTTTTGATATGAAAAATTATAATTTTGTACCTATTTGGATGTATTTTTTAGAGGGCGCCACATAGGCCACGTATGCGGTATAAATGTACGGAAAACTTTTTTGCCTTTTATATTAGCGGTACTTTTGTAAAATATAATTAAAGCCACATCATTACAACAAAAAAAAGGTATATCTGTTAGTATCCCCAAATCCTAACGTTTTTGGAGATAATCACATTTTAGTGATTAACTACATGATTATTATTTGATGAAATTACGTTCGAAAAATGTAGTGCGTGCGATAAATATTTTTTTTAATATTAAGATGAACAGTATTAGGGTATAGTGGCAGTTAACATGAAAAATATGTATGGTACTTTTAATATACAGGGTGTCCCAGGAGTTCGTACCAAAAACTTGGGAGGTGATAAAAAGGCTAAAAATAATTATGGTACTTTATATAAAATTTTTTTTTTACGCCCTTCGTTAACGAACTATAGGGCTCTAAAGTTGGGAATGAAAAATGGTTTTTTATTTACAATTATGAAATGGCTGATTGGAAATTAGTAATATTTCAACCATTAATGAACACCATAATTGCACAGTTTTTGGCGTGATATACAAGTCTGCAACATACTTGTGAACTCAGGTACCGACTAAGTTAAATGGTGGATACGCCATTTTTTTAAGTAAAACTTTTTTCAGTTATAAATGCAATGATTGGCTTTTGTGAACATTTTTAGAGATATCAAGATATTAATAATTTGCTAATAATCCAGGATACTTCCTGTAATCGAACATTCAAAATAAATGTGAATGCGCCAATAGGTGTGCAGCTCGACATAAAATTGCCCGTATCTCTTAAGCCGTTAATGTTATCGAGATGTCACAAGAGGACTTGATATCTCTAAAAATGTTCACAAAAGCCAATTATTGCATTTATAACTGAAAAGTTGTTCAAATCTCTTTAAACTAAATTAAAAACATTTTCTCAAGGTGTTAAAAAGCAACCGAACTTGCAACCACTTTTAGATTGATCATTTGACATTTCATGTAATATGTTTCAAAAATGTTGAGTAGTTTAGTTTAGATATAGATAAAACCTGTTAAGTTAAGTTTTAGCGTGTTATATTTTGTACAAAATCAGGATATCATTCTCCTGTAAGTCAGTGTCAAAAAATAAGTTTTTTGTATTGTCCCTATTATTTTGCCAGAGTCTTAGTTTTTGATTCTGGTACCTAAATATATGTTTTGAAGATTCTCCAATCTATATTTCATTTTAGACACACATTCTCTCAATCGAGAGTTTCGTGTAAATCACGACAAGTTCGTGAAACTTTAGTGTTTGGATCCTAAAAACCAGAGGATCTGAACAAAAGTGTTACTTACAAAAAAAAATGGTGCATCCACCATTTAACTTAGTCGCTACCTGAGTTCACAAGTATGTTGTAGACTTGTATATCACGCCAAAAAGTGTGCAATTATGGTGTTTATTAACGGTTAAAATATTACCAATTTCCAATCAGCCATTTGATAATTGTAAATAAAATAGTTATTTTCCTAACAAGTGCGGAAAGTGATACTTTCCCGCACGCGACTGCAGTTCGGACTGTAGTTCGGGCAAGCGGTCAAGGGCGGGAAAACCACTTTACACATGAGCTAGGAACATTATTTTTTCTACGACCGTTTATACAAAAAGTATACCAACCCATTTTTCAAAAGCTATATTATTTCAACATACATATGCAAAACTTCAACCAAAAACTATTAAATATTATAAATATTAGTAGTAAAAACACAATTTGTTGCATTCTGTAAATTACTCAAAATTGTCGGTCCAGTGGAGTTATTTGGCGTTAGCTGGTAAGTAGATGACGTCGATAAGGATGGCATCAGTTGCAGGTCACATAAAGATGACGATGAAGGTGACGGCAACGGCTTCAAGTCATTTGTAGATGAAAGAATTTTATTTGATATATTTTACTTATATCAAACCCATGTTGTTTGATAGTTGTTTTGTGACACTACTTGGAAGAAAGTACCTATCAAAATATCTTCATTATTTTATATTTTCAAAAATTTAAAAAAACAACAAAAATGTGTGGGTGTAAATTTTATTTGATGGACTATTTCGTAAATATTTATTTACCTGTTGTAACAATAGTTATAACTTCCGAAGTAAGAAACTATCTAATAAGGTCAAAATTTGCATAAATTTACTTTCCCGCACTAGTGCGGGAAAGTGACACTTTCAAAACAAAAATGCGTGCGGGAAAGTGGGTTAAAGCGCACGGTCGTAGAAAAAAACCATTTCCATACCCAACTTTAGAGCCCTATAGTTCATTAACGAAGGGCGTAAAGAAAAAATTTTATATAAAATACCATCATTATTTTTAGTCTTTCTATCACCTCCCAAGTTTTTGGTACGAACTCCTGAAAACTCCAGAAAACTGTAAATAAAGTAGATTTTTTTTACTTCTTGATATCCGAATACAGTCGATATAAACAGTTAGAATATTTAGCCTTCGTTATAGTTTAATCCTAGCCCCAGAGATAGCACGTTCGAATCTTCTGTTATTTAAAATCGTGCTTGAACGTTAGAACGTACTAAGGAAAAAAAATGGTCACGTTGTGGATCTCTGGTCGGTGCTTGATGATAAAAAATTATGCAAGAATGCGCTGAATACCCTCAGTATATTATTTCGATTTCAATAAATGTTAGTTTATTTTCGAGGTTATTTATATTAATTTATAAATAGATTGTTAGGTACGCAGTTATAACCTCGACGGCGAGTGGAAAAGGTGATTATTTTCGTTAGATTTATTAATATTAAAACAATGACTTCAATCAATAGATTATTCTTATTCAATTATACAGGGCGTTGAACTACCGAATGAATCTAAAAATAGGTAGATATAACAGAAAACTTTGACATTCACTGTTTAATTGAAAAATTCACGTGAAAAGTCAAATTATTCAAGTGGAAAATAGTGAAAAATGAATTATGAATTTTCCTATGATCACATAGGAAAGTGACATATATCGCACTGTCTAGTTCTATGGAAAGTGGCCTTTATTCATACGCGTACGGAAAAAAAACTTATCCGTACATGTACGGATAAAAAAGCTGTCAAATGAATTTTTATTAAGATTGACAACTGGCAAGCTGTCAAATATATAATTTTTAATTAGATTCACCGATGTAATATCTAAATTTGAAGCGATCCATTCGAAAAGTGAAATTTTTGTCATTTTCTTGATTAAAAAATATTTAGGGCGCAGTCGAGGTTCGAACCCGCGTATTCTTCGTCAGAAGTCCGATGTTGTACCAACCAATCCAAATCACCTGTTATAATAGTAGGAAAATGTAATCATCTTGAAAGGTATTCATGATAAGTATGTATGAAGTATGATGAACAATAATAATTTCACTTTCAATTTCTATAATTTTATCCAACCAATCAATAATTGTAATAACCTACCTATATTATATAGTTGAACTACTTGAATTTTTGTCACTATTGATAGTTTTTGTTAATTTTGAAATCAATTTTGTTGACTTTAATTACCAAAAACTTGTGACCCAAACCAAAATAATATGTATGTAGGTACTAGATATACGTTCTATTCAAAAGTCCCCCTCGTATCTTTTGAACGGCTACACTTACATTAATAAAATTTGGAAGGTGTTATAAGCTTTTCTACGAATGGTAACAGGTGACGTAATAGTAACAGATGACGTCACAGTGGCACTCTGGCCAATAATTTTAAATAGGACCTTATGGCAAGTGATATCTCGTTTGAAAGGCATTGACATTGGCTACATAGCCATATTAATTTTGTTTGGGTTTAAACCAGTTTTAACGGATAAATTAAATAATTACCAAAATTATTATTTCACATTTAAATATTGAAGATTTTTCAGTCCGCCTCTGGTTGGTTGTCAAAAAAATTGACGTTTTAAATTTAATAGTAATTGTTGCTTTGCAAAGTTTTTCTAAGGCCCAGTTGTATGTAACGTAGTTAACCAATTGATCAACTGAACCAGGTTCACATGTTGACCATAGTTCAATCAATCAACCGTTGTACGAAAGATGATCGTGTTGTGGTCAGTTGAACCACAGTCAAATTAATATTTTTATGTTGGTTATCCGAATCTCTAGTAACATTCGAGCATTTCATCAATATTGTTGGTACTAACTTGAAAAATCGTCACAGTTTTTGTATACTGTGAAATCGTTAATCAATGACAGTTAATGATCGAAAGTGTGCTTGGCGTTAAATATCTTTTTGTGTGTTCTCTTCAAAGTGAAAGGATGGCAGATAAAGAAAACAAGCGTACTCCAAATTTTCGTGCATTTGAAGAACCGACGTTGATTTCTTTAGTTGCTAAGTATAAAAACGTTATAGAGTGTAAGAAAACGGATGCAGAAAGTTCTCGGCATAAGAAAAATTTGTGGCTTCAGTTGGCTGAAGAATTTAATTCTATCAGTGCTACTTCGCAACGAACAAGTGAAATGACGTGGTCTATACAAAAAAATTAAATTGCAGTGCCTTTTGATATTCTGAATTTATCAAAAAACTCATTTCCCGTCCACTTTTTAAAATTATTTTCTCTTGTTCGAAATATGCGACCGTTTCTCCTTAAACCTAAAACCCAGTATAAAATCTCAATAAGGTATAAGTCGTATACAAGTAAATAAACCTTCTCCCACTTCTCTTATCATTTCTAGAAAATCCTCATCATCCGTTAACTCTTCAAAATAATCCCCCTTGTCTTTCGATTTCTTCCTTGATCTCCTTGGTGTCCTCGCAGTGCGTTAATCCTCGGATGACGATCCTTGCCATCCTTTCTTCTTGTGGCATATACGTATACCACTCCACTTCTTTTCTTTCTTCTTTCAGGTACCTCGTTAGGTTCCTGTAGTCCTCTGGTCCTTCGCAGGGTATTTTCACTCCGAGTCTTTCCCGGATAGTTATGTACCTCGTCTTTATATTCCTCTTCTCAATTTCCTTTCTTACGGAGCTCCAGTGGTGGATGCTCCGCAGAATGACGGGTGGTGGTCGGCGCGTCGTCGTTGTTTCTTTGTTTTTGCGGATGGCCTCGTCCAACATCCCAATAAACCACCATTTTTGGTGGTTCAGTGAATTGCATAGTTAACTCATGAGTTAACCAAAATAATCCTTGACTACGTTTCGTACAACACTTTAATAGCTGTGATCATGGTTTAACCATTGACATTAGGTTAACTATGCTACATACAACTGGCCCTAAATAGCTTAATTTTATTATTGTTTAACGAGACGATTAAGAGTTTACATAGGCAAAATGGTACGTACTCAAGCCGACAAAGTAGCAGCTATCTTAATAATATAATTGGTGAATCTAGAAAGAATCTCCATGAAGCGGAACGTTTATTTAAAGAGAGATACCCATATCGCCTTATCTCGAGAACTTATTTGAGGGAGCTTCTTCACAAGTTTAAAGCAACAGGTAGTGTTCAAGATGCCAAACGATCTGGTCGACCAACATTTAGTGATGATAAAAAAATTGATATAGTTGCTGAAATGGTAGTAAACCCTACTTCCTCTTCAACTAAAGTTGCGTCTGTCTATGAAGTAAGTAAAAGTACAGTACAGAGAGTGTTGGCTAAAAATAAATTTCATCCATACAAGTTGAAAATGGTGCACCACCTTTCGGATGACGACCCCGACAGAAGACTCGA
>CAJUYG010002857.1:0-26360 GCA_910591675.1 Galerucella calmariensis
TATATATATATATATATATATATATATATATATATATATATATATATTTAAAAATGGGTGTGGAGAAATATAATATATAATATATATAATATAATATATATATATAACTTATCTTTTCACTTGATCCTAAAAAAGATTTATTTATTGAGATAATTACAATAGTATGTTATAAGATCGGAAGTAGATTCTAGACTGAAGTTTTACAATAATCCAATATTAAAATTGAAACATAAGCAAAAACAAAGTTCACCATGAATTTGAATAAACTGACTAAGCAACTTATTTATGCTACACTGAGAAATATAACTATATAACACCTCCCCCATTAGAATGAGGATCCTTCTGGAAGCTGAGTTTTCTTTTCTTGTAGTTCTATGGATATTTGTTCTGGCACCTTTGTCTTCGGTTTTTCCTTCAATAGTAGCCAAATAATAGCTAATACTATACAAGTGTATAAAATTATGGTCCATACGCTGGGAATATGCAGGTTGAATTTTTCTTTAAGTATTGGTGTCAATTCTTGAGACGATAGATCTTTCAGTTCTAAATTTTTCAAATTAATTTCCATAGGAGACATTTTAATTTTGTTGAAATTTGTCTGAAATTCATTCAGTAAAAGAGGTTGGCCAAAAGTTTTTTCTTGAAATGTGAGTTCGTTATTTTGAAAAATTATCTTACAAGGAGTGTTTTTAATTAAGTATATTCCTCTAAAATTTTTAATTTCTGTGTCTTGTGAGCACTTGAATATTAACCTTTCTTCGTTTGGAAATATGGCCAAATACTGGTTTATTTCTGGAATAACTTCTAAATGATTTTTTTTAAAATTTTGATTTTTGAGTATTCACAGCTGGTAGAGTTTCCTGTTAACAATATTTGTTCTTCGCATAGCTGTTTGTTATTGTCTTGGAGATATGAAGGACATTGGAAGGTTTCAATTCATGTACATATGTCGTTTAGAGGTTTTATTTGATTTTCAGATTTTAAAAAATATTTTGAGCTTGGAATTATTGTTACGAATTCTGATTCTAATTTAGTGGGTATGGGTAATAAATAAAATAGTTCAAACTCAATATTAAAATTAATAGGAATAGATAAAAAGTATTCTATTTGATTTTTTCTTAGTCTACATTTTATATCTAAAACTGATTCGAAGTTTAAAATATTCTCATATTTTAATTCAAACGGAAGTTGCAGTTTGTAATATGAAGATATTTTTTGCAATTCTGTAAATAATTCTTTCGACTTAATAATACTCGGGTGTAATGTTCTTAGTTTGCAAAATGTTAAAGAATTTTCTACTGTTTGCATTACATCTAAAATTACGTTATAAATGATTAAAAGTTCGTTAATCATATCCTTTAGATAAATGAGATTCTCATATTCGACTTGAAAGTCTAACATATCTTTTATTTCAAAAATTTTTGACTTGACTAGTATTTCATTTTCTTGAATGTCCTGAATAGTGTTATTAAAATTATTTATTATTTGATGACTGACACTGTAATGCATTTTAATTTGATTTTCGAGATTTGCTTGATTTTGTTTTGAATGTTCTAAGATTGAATCTATTCTTTCTTCATCTTGAGAATCGAGGTTACCTGTTATGGCTTTTATCAAAGAACCAAATCCATTTATTAAGCCTCTTTTGTTTTTAATTGTTGTGGAGTGAATATTTAAGTTTTCAAAATTTTCTTCAATATTATTTTCAGTTTCATCTAACCCTCTATGATTACGTTTACCTTCATGATAATTTTGTATGACTTCTTTTATTTCATTTAAGGGGATATCGATTAATTTTTTGTTGCACTTGATAAATGAAATCTGTGAATTTTTAAAATAAGTTTGCAGAACTGTACTAAATTTTTCATATAAAGGATCTTCAAAGTGAATATGATATTTCAATTTCGGTACAACATAATCTTTCACAAAATTTATAACATCTTGTTCAAAGTTATTTTTTGAAAATTGTACGGGAATTCTTTGTTTTAAATCGTATAGCTTAATAATTGTCGGTGCTGCGGGTTCAAAATTTACTTCAGAGATTATTATTTGATTTTTTCCTACATTTACTGAAGATTCCGAAATTGGTATTCCCACTACAGGATCTTCTATGCTAGTGTGGATATTGTTGTTTTCATCGTCAATGTCGTTTATTTCTTCTGCTTCTACGATAAGTGACTCGGTTTCTACATTATTAATTTTAGAAGTACTGGCAAATTTGTCACTGAATTTTTCCATATAGGCTAGTAAGTTTTTGGGGTTATTTTCAGAAGAATCAACTTCATTTATATTTAGTTGTATGCGCGATAGACAGTCACTATTAGTATTTAATGCACCTTTTTTCGTAAACTATGATATAGTCGTATTCTTCGAGTTTCAGACGCCATCTAACTAATTTATAACTGGGGTCTTTTAAGGGAAATAGCCACTGGAGCGGCTTGTGATCAGTTACAATAGTGAATTTTCTCCCAAACATATAGGGGCGAAAATATTTCACGGCCCAAACAATTGCAAGGAGTTCCTTTTCAATTGTTGAGTAATTTACTTCAGAATCATTAAGTGTTCTGCTAGCATATGCTACAGGTAAATCAGTTCCGATTTTTCCTTGACTAAGGACAGCGCCTAGAGCGAAGTTGCTCGCATCTGTCGTGAGATTAAATGGTTTAGAAAAGTCCGGATACTGCAATATGGGATCATTTATCAACATATTTTTACATAATTCAAAACAATTAATATAATCAGTATCGATAATGTTAATTACGGCATTTTTCTTTAAACGGTTAGTTAATGGTTTAGTTAATTTTGAAAAATCTGGTACAAATTTCCTATAATATCCAAGTAATCCTAGAAACGCTTTAATTTGTTTGATAGTTTTTGGAATTGGAAAATTTTGAATGGCACTTATTTTATCGGGATTGGGTTTAACGCCTTCTGGTGTTACGATGTGTCCTAAATAAGCGACCTCTTTTCTTAAAAATTCAGATTTATCAATTTGTATTTTGAAATTAGATTCACGCAATCTTTTAAATACTTCTTTTAAATTATTTATGTGTTCTTGCAAGCTTGTACTAAAAACTATAATGTCGTCGAGATATACTAAACATTTTTCGTTTTGAATACCTCTTAAAATGTTGTCCATTACTCTCTGGAAGGTTGCAGGAGCTCCTTTCAGACCAAATGGCATTCTCAAAAATTCCCAGTGGCCATTTTCTGTAGTAAAAGCCGTTTTGGGGATATCTTCTTGAGCCATCTCAATTTGGTGAAACCCAGAGGCAAGATCCAAGGTAGTGAAGTACTGGCAACGACCTAGTTTGTCTAGTAGGGTAGTTATATTAGGTAGGGGATATCTATCTCCTAAAGTAATTTCATTAAGCTTGCGATAGTCTACAACAACTCTAAATTTTGGTTTACCTGAAGAATCTAATTTTTTTGGAACAACCCAAATGCTACTTGACCAAGGTGAGCATGAAGGTCTTATAATATTTTGATCTAACATATTTTTAATCTGACTTTGAACTTCTTTTCTATATATTTCAGGATACCTATATAACTTGGAGTAAATAGGTACCTCATTGGTAGTTCTTATTTTGTGCTTTATCTGACTTGTAAATGTTAGCTGATTACCATCGACATGAAATATGTCGGAATACTCTTTTATTAATTTTAGAATAGCTTCGCGCTCTTCTTTATTCCTGTGTTCTGTACGAACCTTTGTTATATCAAATTTAAATTTTTCCGCGTAAATTGCATTAAAATTTGGACTGAAGTTTTGTTCGTATTCGTCGAACGATTCAACTTCTATTGGAGCACTTAAATCTACTTTAAAATATGATTCTGTCGGATTTAAAATAGTGCATAAAGCTTGACTATTTTCCGCTTTAGTAAGACATTGCGGAATTTCTAGTTTTCCTATTTTTGTGTAAGGAATAATTATATCGCCATTATTGGTATTTTCGATATTTAATTTAATTATTTGTTCTGTGCGTGGAGCCACTACTATACAATTCGTGTTCTCGCAGTTTATTTTGAAATAATTTATTTTAATATCACTAGTTGGCGTAGTTAAGACGTTATTCACTAAATCAATTGTTGCATTTAGTTTTTTAAGATTATCTAAACCTAATAAGCAATCGAAATGATTATGAAATTTAAATATACAATATTCTAACCTAATTTTATTCTTTATATTAAATATTTCTGAACATGGAATTGCTGTACAATATTTTTGTTGACTTGTACCGAGAGCTGATGATACCTTGAAAGGTTTTTGTATGATTGTTTTGGAAAAAAATTTTTCGGCAATTTCCGGGGTTACAAAAGATTTTGTGCTGCCGGTGTCTATCAAAACTCTTAAATTTTGTTCAGGAAATATAATGTACGGTAATTCACTTTCAGAATTAGTAAAATTGAATAGTTCTACGTTCCTATTGCGTCCGATGACGTTTCCTCTAAAAAACGATTTTAATCTTCAATATGACATTCAGTATTGTCGATATTATGTAATTCTTCAGAAATGAAACTTCTCCTCTGATTTGTAAATTGTGTTTGATTTTGCACATTATTTCTATTTTGAGCATTGAATGGATTATATGTATTCGCTGTAGTTATACTCATTGGAGTAGGTTTTTGGAAATTTTGGTTTTGATTTGGTTTGAAAACGTTAGTATTTCTAGTTTGAATATTGGTTGCTCCACTTGTACTAGGTAAATTATTTGAATTAAAACCTCTGTTAAATTGTGTCTGTGCTTGAGTATTACTTGAGTCAAAATTTTTATTAAATTGAGGCTGATAATTTTGTTGTAATTTTGGAGTATATGTGGGTCTCTGTATTTGATTAATTTGGAAATTATCTTTGTTTTGTGGTACAAAATTATTTTTTGGCCTGGGTTTAACAAATGAATTTTTTGAATAGTTATTATTATTATTAGTTATATATATATTTGAAAGTCATTCGTTAGAACATTTAAGGCTGTATTTAAATCACTAGGGTTTTTGGTACGCATCAAAGTGCCTAACGGTTCCTTTAATCCACGTAACAATACTCTTACTGCTAAGTTCCTAAAATAATTGCCTAATATGACTTGCTCATTGGCATTTGACCGTGTCATTAACAATGATGTCTGCAAGTTTAAAAGATGCTGTATTCTGTTATAAAATTCAAAAGGGGATTCGTTTCCCTGTGTTAATTCTGAAATTTCTATGCTCAGCGTATAAACATCTCTTTTATCTGCGTAAGTATTTAATAAAGCATCCTTCAAATTTTGCCAATTGCTAATACTACATGCAGAAATATTAATCGCTGCTTGATCTTTAATTTTTGATAAAATGCTAGACATTAGGTATTCGTTTTGAAAATCTCCTATATCTACAGGGTTGTAAAATTTATTCACTAATTTTTCCGAAATTTCGATAAATCTAGGTAATAAGGCATTATCGCCATGTAAATCTGGGATCATATCCAAATATTCCTTTTTTAATTGAGGTACTACGTTATCTGAAGGCATTTTGAAATTTGTATTTAAATTAATCATGGGTTTTGCAATTTTCAAAATTATTTCTTTACTTAAATTAGTTTGTGAGTCAGAATCTAAATCAGAATCAGAATTTCCAGAGCTTCCTGAATTGAGCAAATTATTATTATCTCTATACGACATAAAGTACTTACATTAGAAACAGGACTGCTTTCTCCATCTAGTCGAACTTGTAAGCAAGGAATTGGCAATATTCGTTTGGAATTCCTCTTCTTAACGGTCGAACTATCTTCTAGTTGAGTTACTCAGTTCACTCAACTAAGAGTCCCAAATTTCACTTTTAGGTATGTTAACAAATCGTTGAAACGAACCGGTGGTTATTTTCGCTAACGCCCGTTTAACATATCCTACTGACTGCGCCACTTATCTTTTCACGTATGGAAAAGGCTTTTTTAAAAAAGATTTATTTATTGAGATAATTACAATAGTATGTTATAAGATCGGAAGTAGATTCTAGACTGAATAATAAAGTTTTACAATAATCCAATATTAAAATTAAAACATAAGCAAAAACAAAGTTCACCATGAATTTGAATAAACTGACTAAGCAACTCATTTATGCTACACTGAGAAATATAACTATATAACATATATATATATATATATATATATATATATACAGTGCTCGATTTCAGGCGGAACGCGGCGGAACGGCGTTCCGGAACCTCTCTCTGTAAAAAAACTAAATTATTTGAAAACAGTTAAAATTCTTTGTCAGTGAGTTAACTTACGAGCGTGATTAAGAACATCATGTATTTAACTGGACTGTATTTAACGGACCCCCCTTTTGCTGGGGGGGTATGGAATACCCCCCAGACCCCCCGGTGTGTCCACCCATAACAGAGTTCCGGTACCTCAATTTTTAGAAATCGAGCACTGTATATATATATATATATATATATATATATATATATATATAATCTTCTGACATCGGAGGATTACATTGTTGTGGTGAGAGATAGAACTTCATAGTTTTGTGTGAGCTAATACAGTTACTGAGGGCACATTTTGAAAATACTTTCGATTCTACAGGGTGTTCCAAAACCACGTAGCAACACAAACTTACATTTTTTTAAATGGAACGTACTATATTTTGTTTAAGAATCGAAAAGATCTCACCGAGAGCGTTACAAAAATATAGCACTCTAAAATATTATAAGGGTGTTTTACAAAGATATGGCCAATTATTAGCAAAAAAAGACCTCCTCTCCAACACTCTGCAGAACAGTAAATTAAAATGAATCAACAAGTCTTTGTGTTCAAATGTCATACACACATCATTGGCTGTGCTCAGTATTAATTACTTTTTTCATCGGTGGCTCTTTTAATACAGGGTGAAACAAAACGCAAATCAAGCAATATCTCAAAATTTTTAAATGAATCACCCTATAAGTCTTTTTACAAATTAAATGGTATTAAATTTTTACATGCAACCTCTTGTAGATTTTAACATTTCTAAGGCATATATTTTAATCGTAATTTTGGATGCATCTACAATATCTAATCAATGAAATAAAATATTTGCTAATACCGTAGGTACCCACCTGGAATTACCAAAAATTTCATATTTATTCATGTTTCACTTTCAAGAATTGTTATTATAGGCTTGTTTGAGAATGGGCGAAACATAATCAAGCCATATTTTTGATTATATCAAGTGGGCTACTATCAAAATAGTATCTACTAATAAATGTCAAAGAGATATTGCTGTATTCTTCGTTTGTGTTTAGGAAGTTGATTCAAACACAATAGTTAACTTGTGGTTCCAACAAGCGATGGAGCATCTGTATATCAGAAATTTTACCGACAGGTGGATAGGACGTGGTGGACCAATTTCGTGGCCTCCTCGATCTCCAGATCTCACACCGATGGATTTCTTTTTATGGGGATACATCAAGCAACTTGTGTATAAAACGTAACGCATTTTCCACAATAACTCCAGCTATGTTGGAAAGAGTAAGATCCTCGTTTTTGAAAAGAATTGTATGGAAGTAAATGATCGCCATTTTGAACATTTAGCATAAACTACCATACTTTTTATAGAATGTCAATGTTCATTTATGTAAATGTGAGTGTTCTTATAATGTTGGTTTTCATAATTGTTAGTTTTTCAAAAATGGAAAAAGTTGGAAAACGAATTACAAGCTTGCATTTTACATAACTAAGATATACTGTTTGTGGTGACTTGAGTAATTATTTCGTAATGACTACAAACTGCTTTTATATTCATTAGTACCTACTATAATGACATTAGCCTACTTACAGTAAACAAAAATATTTCTTCCAACATAATTCCTTCTGTCCTTCCTCTAATGGTAAGAGTAGTTGTCAAATATATTTTAGATGCATCCAAAATTACGATTAGAATTCATGCCTTAGAAATGTTAAAATTCACAAGATGTTGCATGTAAGAATTTAATACCATTCAATTTGTGTATGTAAAATAATTGTTTTTGACCATTATCATAAAATATCTACGATTTTCCATTAACTAATGCCCTAAGTTTACTACATCGTTTGAAAGTTTATTAATTGTACTAACAAATTGTAAAAAGACTTATAGGGTGATTCATTTAAAAATTTTGAGATATTGCTAAACTTGCGTTTTGTTTCACCCTGTATTAAAGAAGCCACCGATGAAAAAAGTAATTAATACTGAGCACAGCCAATGATGTGTGTATGACATTTGAACACAAAGACCTGTTGATTTATTTTAATTTACTGTTCTGCAGAGTGTTAGAGGAGGTCTTTTTTGCTAATAATTGGCCATATCTTTGTAAAACACCCTTATAATATATTAGAGTGCTATATTTTTGTAACGCTCTCGGTGAGATCTTTTCGATTCTTAAACAAAATATAGTACGTTCCATTTAAAAAAATGTGAGTTTGTGCTGCTACGTGGTTTTGGAACACTCTGTAGAATCGAAAGTATTTTCAAAATGTGCCCTAAGTAACTGTATTAGCTCACACAAAACTATGAAGTTCTATCTCTCACCACGACAATGTAATCCTCCAATTTCAGAAGATTGCCCCACCCTGTATATATATATATATATATATATATTTGTGAAGGAATTATTTGCCAACTTATGAATAGAGGTAAGGATTGTGGGGATGTGGCAATAAAATATCTTAGTGTACTCTTTCTAATATATTTTCCGAGCTTTCCAATAATTTTTTATTCATTTTCAAGGAACTATAAATGAATCATTGGTCAAATATAAACGTACGTATATATAACGTATATATAACGTACGTTTATATTTGACCAATGATTCATTTATAGTTCCTTGAAAATGAATAAAAAATTATTCGAAAGCTCGGAAAATATATTAGAAAGAGTACACTAAGATATTTTATTGCCACATCCCCACAATCCTTACCTCTATATATATATATATATATATATACAGGTGGGTCCGTGAGTAATGTTCCAGAGTGAAATGGGGGATTCTCCGCCCGAAAATATTAAAATCTGACGCAACTCCTTCCAATAAATTATCGATGATGAGAGAGATACAGGGTGGCTAAGTTGAAATGTCAAAAATGTTATTTCTCAGTTATTTCGAAGATTTTATTTTGAGGATAGAGGTTTTAGAGCCTGAGAAGTTATAATATGTTTTCCACTTCGATGTATTTTCTAGAGGGCGCGACAAAAGCCATGTGATTGTTATGACTGTTGTGACGTGTTTCTTCACCTTCCTCAGGTTCGTACCAACTAGACAAGTCACTTTGGACACCCTCGATGCAAAACCTTTCAAATAGACGCTCAGGCGCCAGATTTTTTACGTGGTTTACTCTACGGCCCCTTGACCCTTAGCGTCAAGAGTTCCATATATCTTTGTTACAGTTCAAATGTGAATTCGCTCTGTGAAGGACAGTATTGCGACATAAAAGTGTTTAGTTTCACCCAGAAGTGCATGGAGTCGAGAAAAAGTCCACGATAATGAGACAAACATATCATTTGTACAAATCAATCTGCGCTTCTGGCAATAGCGGTTGAAATAGGGGGGCGATGAACATTCTTCCAGCCTCTGGAACTAAATACGCCCATCGCTAACTGCCCACAAATATTTTTCTTTCACTTTCAAGTAGTCTTTCTCATATTCTCCTTGTCGTTCTTGTGTAAATGGTATGACTTGAATAGACTTCACACAATCTGTATACAGTGTGCAAGTTTGGAAAAAAAAACATATATTTATTATTATGCACTTTGCAAAATTTCACTAGTATCACGCATATAAGCAACGATACAATAAACTAGGTGTAAGCAAGCGAATATAGTTATTTGAGAACAGTCAAAGTAGTGCAAGCAGTTTTTAATACCTCGGTGAGCAGAGTTGAAGTCAGTGAAAGTTGGACAGCTTGTGGCAACGGCCTCTTATCTGTCCCACAATCACTTTGATAATTTTGAAAGTATCGGCTAAAATTGAATTACTTATATAAATTTGGTTGGAAGATATGACACCAGGTACCCAAATAAGGAGGACTACTATGATTTGAAATAGATATTCAACCAAGCCTTATGCTTGATAGAAAATCTCATCAATTCGTTAATTGAGACTATTTAGAGGAAATTTTAGTGGAACTCGAACAAAAGTACAACCGGCTGAAAGTTGGGCAGCTTGTGGCAACGGCCTCTTATGTGCCCCACGATCAGTTTTGAATATCAAATTATGGTAAACTAAACTATATAGCGAAGAAGGTGATTTGGGAAACAAACTTACACCCGGCTTAAAGTTGGACAGCTTGTGGCAACGACCTCTTATCTGCCACACGATCAGTTTTGAATAATAAAATTTCGGCAAACTAAGCTATATAGCAAAGAAAATGATTTGAGAAAAAATAAAAATTACACCCGGCTGAAAGTTTGTCTTTTCGAAGTATTGGTGCGCTGAAATGATAAAGAGAAGAGAATAATTCGGGAAAACAGAACTATACCCGGTTGAAAGTTGGACAGGAATAATTCGGGAAAACAGAACTATACCCGGTTGAAAGTTGGACAGCTTTTGGCAACAGCCTCTTATCCGCTCCACGATCAGTATTGAATTTTAAATTTCGTTGAACTAAACTATATAGGAAAAAAAATGATTTGAAGAAACAAAAATTACACCCGGCTGGAAGTTGGACAGCTTGTGGCAACGGCCTCTTATCTGCCACACGATCAGTTTTGAAGTTCCAAAGTATCAATGCACTAAAATGATATAGAAAAGAAAATAATTTGGGAAAACAAAACTATACCCAGCTGGAAGTTGGACAGCTTGTGGTAACGGCCTCTTATCTGCTTCACGATCAGTTTTAAATATTAAATTTCGGTAAACTAAACTATATAGCAAGAATGAATGATTTGAGAAAACAAGAATTACACCCAGCTGAAAGCTGGACAGCTTGTGGCAACGGCCTCTTATCTGCCCCACGATCAGTTTTGAAGTTTCAAAGTATCAATGCACTAAAATGATATAGAAAAGAAAATAATTTGATAAAACAGAATTATAACCGGCTGAAAGTTGACAGCTTGTAACAACAGCCTCTTATCTGCGCTACGATCAGTTTTAAATATCAAGCTTCGGCGAACCAAGCTATATAGCGAAAAAAATGATTTGAGAGAACAAAAATTACACCCGGCTGAAAGCTTGACTTTTCGAAGTATTGGTGAGCTAAAATGATACAGAAAAAAGAATAATTTGGGAAAACAAAACTATACCCGGCTGAAAGTTGGACAACTTGTGGCAACAGCTTCTCATCTGCCCCACGATCAGTTTTAAAGTTTCAGAGTATCGATGAACTGAAATAATATAGAAAAGATAATGATTTGGGGAAACAAAACTATACCCGGCTGAAAGTTGGACAGTTTGGGGCAACGGCCTCTTATCTGCTCCACGATCAGTTTTAAATACTAAATTTCGGTAAACTAAACTATAAAGCAAAAAAAAAATTAGAAATCAAGAACTACACCAAGCTGAAAGTTGGACAGCTTGTGGCAACTGCCTCTTATCTGCCCCACGATCAGTTTTGAGTATCAAATTTCGGCAAACTAAGCTATATAATATATCAAAGAAAATAAATTGAGATAATAAAAATTACAATCGGCTGAAAGTTGGACAGCTTGTGACAACGGCCTCTTCTCATCTGCCCCACGTCAGTTTTGAAATTTCAAAGTATTGGCAAACTAAAATTATATAAAAAAGAAATTATTTTTGGGAAACAAAATTATAACGGCTGAATGTTAGACAGCTTGTGGCAACGGCCTCTTATCTGCCTCACGACCAGTTTTAAATATTGAATTTCGGCAAACTAAGCTATATAGCGAAGAAAATGATTTGAGAGAATAAAAATTACACCTGGGTGAAAGTTTGACAGCTTGTGGCAACGGCCTCTTATCTGCCCCACCATCAGTTTTAAATTTCAAATTATCGATCAAAATGTTCAATGTATTTGGGTGATTTGGGACAGGACGATAGGTATAAGAGTTTAAATCTGAAAATGAAATTCAATATCCACTAGAATTGATATCGTGTATTAAGCGTTCAACCGATGCTCAAGAAAAAAAATGTTTACTAAAAGAAAATACTATAAAAAAAACAATGCAAACAAATAATTATTATCGATAAAAAAACTTTCTCACTAATTAGTTGGTACTGAATTCTCAACAATTCAGAATTTTCACAGTGTGTATGGAAATTAATTTCGTATTGTAAACTGAACCAAACATATTATTCGTTCTTACTTATGCTTTACCCTGTATTTTGATAAAACAAATTCCTTTTCTCACTCACTCCAGAGAATCTCGGACGGTTGGCCACTAAAACTTTTACTCAACAGTAAGACAAAATGTACACTATTACTATTTAACTATCTGAACGACAGAAAAACTTTTGAACAAACGGTAGCAAGTACAGCACAAAGCAGAGAGTCTTAAAAAGTCGAAGCAAGAGAGACCAAAAATGATCGGTTTTTGGAATTTATATTTTTCATTCCCACCTACAATTTTTGGCATTATCAGTGGAATTGATTTACTTACAACAAAAAATTTCTACTATTCTGAACGGCTTTCGTTTTAAATAAAATACTTTATATACCGGACGTCCTCTCGAGATTTTTGGGGAATCGGAATTGATAAACTCTATCTTTTTGGAAGTAAATATGTGTATCTTAAATTACCAATAAAAATAAATAATTAGGTAATACTATCCAACTAAAACGGTATCAGAAATTGAAGTCGAGAATGAAGTAACGAGTTATATTCAAAACTTTGAGCTCAAAATATCAACGGAGAACAAGATAAAACAAATCCAAAATGGTCCCAAGATAATTCGTTACACTGTGCGATTAACTCATTTTTTGCGCGATCGATCTTTTTTGTTTATTTACAGCATCGGTTGTCAGGACGGTAGGTTGTGTTTACTGGTTTTTAAGTCTAACACGTCGGTAAGTGATTTACTTACTACCGTTCAGACGTCGGTAAGTAAATTACTTACCTACGTCTTAGCCCTACATACATTTAAGTGTGGTCATAAATGATATATCACTTCATTCATTACACAAAAGGAACAGAAAAAATAAGAAAAATTATATTTTTTAATGAACAGAACCGAGCAGAACAATATAAAAAGTAATAAATAGCATAAAAACAATTCCACCAAATTCAAATATATTTTGAACTGATCTGAGTGTAAATATAACTTTTGACATTGCGTTCATCTTAAAGAAATTTAAATTACTTTATTCGGAACTTATTTCAAAACGATCGCGCAAAAAATGGTAAAAGCATCTCGAACGTTAGGGGTAATAACATTGCTGTCGACCGGTAAACAACCCTTGCCGTTGTTAATACTTAATATACTATAACGTTGATGATATCCCTCTATTTATTGAAAAATATCAAAATTGAATCATTTCTGCGACAAAAATGTCTACCTATCATTAGTCTCAAAAGTCACTGGTCTTTGACATATTCGCATTTTTAAACCCTCCTTCATGATGTTCATTTCATTTGTTATCACAATAATGATAATATTAGTGGGTGCTGATGTCAGCAAATCTATTTCAAGCTTTAATATAGCGGTAGTTCATTTTTGACATGTCATGCCAATTTGTGGCAATAATATAAATGTTTATTCACAACTCTATTATCTAATCAATTATGGAACAAACAAAATCAAAGTATCAGTAATAGTAAATTGGGTATTCAGAACAGTAAGGGTTGTTTACCGGTCGACAGCAATTTTGATGGAGAACGGTAAAGCTCTTAAGAGCGCTTTCAGCCGAGACACTTTGTGGCCGGCTACTAGAGTCTGAAAAGAATGTATTTGTTAAGACCATTTAAAGATTTGTATATGAATGTCCACCACCTGATTTATCTTTATTTTAGGAACAACGAGTGAGAAGCTACGAACAAAAGACTCCTTGATGATCATTGGGAAATACGTACCTTACGTGGGCAATTTTTCTAACGACCGATGTTTTTCCTAATTTAACGTATCGAGTCATGTGCATGATGGTATAAAAAGGACCTTCATCAGTAGCGCCCTTGAAATTAATCCAATTTTGATCGTCCACATCGTCTGTTTTAATGCGAAAGTTGTAACAAGTGCAAGGAGCCAAATTTTCCACTTTGCAACCATCATTTTTACCCCTGTAATAACAAAAGTTTACAAATGAATATCGGATACACTGTACCTATATTGACGAGGCAATGTGCATACCTCTTGTTGAGTTCGCATCCTATCGCTAAAACCAATAATTATTGAAATTCAAATTCTCGTCATTTCAACAGAATAATTTGTATGATAAATTAGATGGGCAATACATAACTCTAATTATATTAATGACAGTGGAAAACGAGCGACAAGAAAATTTTTTTCTGTTCTGTCGAGCGGATAAGATGACTTGGAAGTGGAAAGATACAATCTTAATATAACAAACAACCTTAGCATTTTTGTTCACCCTGTAAAAATTTAGAATCCCAGAGAGGGAGCTTTAAAAAAAATGTTGCTTCTTTATTAAAAAAAACTGGTGCTGGTACCACCACTCGGAGGTTATGAACCCTTTACGATATATTTTTCTTAAAAAATAGTTAATTGAAATAAGATATCGACCTACTTCAATTTTTTATATGACTCTCTATTTTTATGGACGCACTGTAATTAAAAAAAGCGAACCTTAATTTATAAGTTATATTGACTACCAATTTTTATCTATTTAACGTGTTATTTTAACCAGAATTCTTCCCTTATGTTCAAATCTACTTACCAATACACCGTTCGCCATTCACTAATACAATTGAGAATTTGCAATTTACGCCTGCTTTCCGTGTCAAATAAGTTTTCCCAACTAAACGTTACATGATTTGGTTTTCTTTCCAACATTTTGATCAACTTACGTCCGTTTTTAACGTTTGTTGCATGGAACATGTTAAAGTACAAATTTCTCCACGTTTTTCCAAAACAATGAAAGTAGGTATTGATTAAACAATCCTTGTTGAATGGTCTACTTTCATAACCTAGATAAATACATACAAGTAAATATTTCATCTTATTGAAAAATGATATGTATTTAAATTTAATTTACTTCTTCAATATTTTCACCGGTTGAACTGAATGTATTTATTATGTATTCATTTATTAGAATATCTATTTTTATTCTTTTCTCAATTTCTTGGGAAATTAAACCACAATATTTTTAAATTCTTTATTTCAACGTTTCGGTAGCGTTCCAGCTACCGTTGTCAAGAAAAAATAAGTAGAAATTAATTTTTATCCCTAACTGACACAACAGAAAAAATTTGACAACTAGACAATCAAAAAATTATTTTGAAGTTTAAGACTGCAAAATTTTGTTATCAAATTTTTATTAAGGTCCATTCATAGTAGATCATATCTGTGGCAAAATGTGAAATGAAATATTTCATTTTATGACATTCCAACGATATGATAGTCTACTAGAAATGGAATCCAGTGAAGTGCACGTTCCAGGAACGGTTTTTATTGGGATAGCGCGTTTTTTTCCTTGATAGTTTTTTTGTGTATGAATATTTAAGTTTTTGAAATATGTATACTCAGTTTTGTGATTTTGTGTATTGAAATTTGTATCGATTAACAACTATTCAAATTATAAATCATAAGAAAACCTGGATAAAAACTTATGATGCTATCCTGATAACGCAGGTAATTGATTATTGGAAATTTCTCTTTCTAACATTGGTAACCAAATTTGACTACATTCGGCTGAAATACTAGCTACACATTTATCTGCATTAAGTTGTATTTAAGCACTTTCTTTGATTTTCCGTCTTTTATTATTGGGTTCTTTTAATATTATTTTTGATGAATCCCATTGAATTTGATGACCCTCTTCCCAAGCATGTTTGCAAATAGCTGACTTAAAGAAATCCCTATCTTTGATATATCTAGACCATTGAAAGTACTAATAAACGAACACAAAAAATATATCAAAGATAGGAAATTCTTTAAGTCAGCTATTTGCGAACATGCTTGGGGAAGGGTCATCAAATTCAATGAGATTCATCAGAAATAATATTAAAAGAACCCAATAATAAAAGACGGAAAATCAAAGAAAGTGCTTAAATACAACTTAATGCAGATAAATGTGTAGCTAGTATTTCAGCCGAATGTAGTCAAATTTGGTTACCAATGTTAGAAAGAGAAATTTCCAATAATCAATTACCTGCGTTATCAGGATAGCATCATAAGTTTTTATCCAGGTTTTCTTATGATTTATAATTAGAATAGTTGTTAATCGATACAAATTTTAATACACAAAATCACAAAACTGAGTATAAATATTTCAAAAACTTAAATATTCATACACAAAAAAACTATCAAGAAACGCGTTTTATTAACAACATTTCCAATATAAGCGAAAAAAACGCGCTATCCCAATAAAAACCGTTCCTGGAACGTGCACTTCACTGGATTCCATTTCTAGTAGACTATCATATCGTTGGAATGTCATAAAATGAAATATTTCATTTCACATTTTGCCACAGATATGATCTACTATGAATGGACCTTAATAAAAATTTGATAACAAAATTTTGCAGTCTCAAACTTCAAAATAATTTTTTGATTGTCTAGTTGTCAAATTTTTTCTGTTGCGTCAGTTAGGGATAAAAATTAATTTCTACTTATTTTTTCTTGACAACGGTAGCTGGAACGAAAGAAATTGAAAAAAGAATGAATAATATACCACAAGGAACATATAGAAGATATCTATTTTTATTTCCATACACTGAGGATTCGTTTGAATATTTTAACAATTTTTAGCGTGCTTGTGCTTATGTGTAACGATGTTAAGTCAGAGTGGGACTCAAGTCATTTGTGATATATCCAATTATCGTTATTTTATTTTAGATTATGAAAAACCGAAAGAGCTGATAGTAATTTATACAACAAGTACATAAAGCGGTACGTTTTCTATGAATGCGGGAGCGGCAATTCCGTGAAAAAGAAAACATTCCATACTTATGTTCCAGGAAAAGTGTTTTTTATACAAAAAATTGAATCAAGACAGATGTTTGGAATACTTCATTGAACTACTTCAGTAAATTACAACATCGAATCCATGATCATTGTAGATAATATCTAATATCAAGGAAAATCCACCAGTAAACTATGAAGTATTATTACATTTTCCTGTAATATTATAAGTATAAGGTCAGGGACGGAATAGAAAAAAAATGCTGAGACTGAAGTTTCCCAATTCCAGTATTTTCCATCGGCATCAACTGTTTGTTATTTATGTAGTCCACTGTGTTGCTAAAATGATTCACAAAATCAGTTATTCCTGTCACTGCCGCTGTGATATATGTTGTGTATAGATGTGTAGGGCAGTATTTTATTTCAACTAGGTTTGTTGAAAACTATTTTGAAAAACCAGTAAGTTTTATGGACATAGTTCATTAGCAATTGATTATTAGGTTATTTTGAGGACCATTTGAAACGACAGTTCGAGATAATCTATTCCGAAAATGTAGTGATTCATACAAAAAATAAACACGCCGAACGCCATTGGGCGGCGTTTGCCATTAATGTGAATGAGAACTTTGACTTCAGAAAAGTATACCGTTCAAGTGCTGTCGTATGTGACTCGATTTTTATCTGTAAACTGCTCCCATCTACTGTGTTAGCTTATGGAAAGCGTTAAATAGAGTTAACGTTATGGAATTTTTTGAATGCTTAGTCGAATAAATGCGGTAAAAATGAAATGAAATTTTGCAGGTGAGTGTAATGGGACAGTATTCTGATGTACATTGTTTCTTTAATAACTTAGTTCAGTTTTCACCGAAAATCCCCTCAGCTTGTTATTTCGAATACGTACCTACATAGGTACTGGATTAGGTGAGAAAAATCACGCTGAACAGTTATTAAACATTACTACGTTTCAATGCAACTTGAATGGTCAAAGATTTGTTGAAACCTGAAAAACTGCGGACCGCAACGAACGAAACTATCAAACAGGACATTGCAATTAATTTAGAAGAATCACCTCAAACTCCTACCTTAAATTTGGCACCAAACCATGGTATAAGTCGACGTTTTCTGGAAAAGATATTGAAACCCTGATAAGTAACATCCGCATAGGATAAAATTGGTTCAAGAATTTTCCGAGAATGATTTCGACCGACATCCGGAGTTTTGCGAACGACTAATGGACATCTGTAACGTCGACAAACTTTTTGCTTAAATGCAACAATTAACCGCTATAATGTGCATAAATCGATTCTCATTGGGTTCATACATTTTCTTGATTGTATGAGGGTCGTTACATTATTATCTCAATATCCCTAAAGGATTATTTCTTCAATCCAGTAAACTTGAAAATGGTTAATGAGTTTCACATTTAATTCTCTATGTGAGAGTCTTAAAGCTCAGAGGGTATGTTATTATGGGAAATACCAGGAAAGTTAGTTTTGGAAATTGTAACTCTATATTTCAAAGTTAGTACAGGGTGTTCCTTAGATCCTTACCAGATCAAAGCTATGTTTGTTTATAGGAAAATAATAATATCTCGAATGATACTTCCGAAAGATATGGGCAATGCTTGATAGAAATATAAGTATGGTATTGGTACTTGTAGACAATGATTCAAAATAAAGGGTGATCTATTCAGACTCACTAAGAAAATGATGTACTTGAGTTTTGACATGCCTTACATTTTATTCAAGAAAACATTTTTCTATTCTGTGTAAAATTTTTATTTAGAATTGCAAAGCGCTTTCGGCTATTAGGCCATCATCAGTGCCATACTCGTCAGATATGAAACAAGAAACCTAGGCAAAGGTCTACAAAACATTAACGTCACTGTTAAAATTACATTAAATTTTTTTTTTTAATTTTTATCCCCTGATTGGGGTTAAACTGTAGATACTTCTAACACAAAATAAAAAATGTTCATAATATGCAGACAGCTTAACCCCAATCAGGGGATAAATTTTTTTTTTTTAATTTTTAATTTAATGTAATTTTAACAGTGACGTTAATGTGTTGTAGACATTTGACTAGGTTTCTTGTTTCATATCTGACGAGTATGGCACTGATGATGGCCTAATAGTCGAAGGCGCTTTGCAATTTTAAATAAAAATTTTACACAGAATACAAAAATGTTTTCTTGACTTTCTAGTCGTGTATACTCAGCTATAAAGATATTCACCTTACATTTTATTACCGAATAATAATTCTGATAGAAGTCCCATTAGCGGCGAATTCGAAGTAATGAAATATTATCAGTTTATTTCTTCAAAAGTTTTTGCAATGTGTGCATGTATTAAACGTGAGCGATATGTTGGAATAATGAGAGCCATAGCTCTTTCCACCATTTTGATGTGCTGGTACCCCTCACGACATGGAGTTTTCGCGCCCAACTGGACAGATGCACTTCAAAGGCTGAAAAATGCTGAACTACTCATTTAATGATTACTTCTATCGATGGCAATATTGTTGAAATGTCCTGTTCACATTTCACACGTTATCGTATGAAAACTATGCTTGAATTATTTAATACAATACAATCACTGTTGACTCATTGAAAAAATAATAAATGGTCAAGAGTGGAACATTGAAGAATCGTGTGGTGTTCTGAATTTTGATAAGCTTTCCTTAATAGGTCGTGTGACGAAAGTGAAAGATGATCTAGCTGTATGATAGTGTACCTTTTTTATTTTTTTGAGGTACTTCAGTTGTTGTGTGCTATTAGACACTGGTGAGTTATATTTGTATATCTTATTTTTAATAGCTACTGCTTTGATGAATACCTATATAATTTGTTTAATAGCATAATAAGTGATGAGCTCCATAAATGTAATAAACTATAGTGTTTTAGTTTGGCAAGAAATGAATACCTAAAGAGGTAATCCATAGTCGTGGACAAAGTATAGTATTCTACTCGCATATGATGGCTATTATTCACTTGGTGATTAGGTCACTTGCCTACGTCTCGCGACATAAACGCACCTTTGCGAATAATAGCCATCATTATAATATGCTTGTTGAATAATATACTATTATACGCCCGTAGGAAAACAACATAATCATATTATATAATTTTGATTATTTTTTTCACGTGTCAAAATCTGACATTTTTGTGGTTTCAACCAATAGCAATACATTATTCTATCCAATCATTCGGTATTATACTGATAATTCTGCTTCCTCATCGATAAAACCTTGTTTACATCGAAACGTCAAAATTTTACTTTGAATTTGTCATTATTGACAACTAAAAGTGCTTCGAAGTTTATTGAAAAATAAATACAAACCGATTGAATGCCATCACACAAGAGAATATTGAACATTCAGGTAATACAAAATTTTAAATTGTTGAAAAAAATAATCTTCCCAAATACAACTCGCTCTTCAAATTTTATCACATAATTTTTTATTTTCATCACTCAAACTTGTTTATTTGAGGCAAAAACATTCAAACAAACCGAATTTAGATAAAATCCCTCGTCCTAACGGACTCGTGATTTTATCAAATTAATTATCAAATTGGAAAAAAAATGATTTCGTAGGGCGCAATCCAGTCAGAGTCACGTTTGAGAGACACTCTGTGAGCGCTAATTCTCTAATTAATTCCAAATTGATTAAGCAAATTAAATTACTAGCATAGGTACATTCCAAAACTTCAACTGTTTAAATTAGGTGTCATGAGAGATATATTATAAACGGATATATCGGAAGAATATCTCGAAAGAAAAAGAAACCAGTACCATCACCATAACAAATTCTCAGTAAATGTTATAAGAATTATGAGAAAAATGAACATGGTGAATCAAAATCTACAAATCGATAATTCTATCATTAGGTATGAAATATTCACCAGATGTAATGTGATCAAGACAAACTAAGTTAAAGTGGAAATAGTGTTGTTTTATGCGTGTTGTTTTTTATTTCCCCATAAGTATGTTTTTTAGTAAGCTAACATCTGGTAAATTTTTCATACCTAATTACCACTTTGCTTAGAACAATGAAAATATCTTAAAAACTTTAGATATGAGAAATGCTGGATAAAAATAGAAGTATGTGAATAGTACTTTTGAACAATGATATAATACAATGTGATCCTGATCCACTACCTATACAATTATACAGGGCGTTGAACTTGTTATGATTTTGACAGAAAATTGGTTATAACTTTGAAAATATCCCATATAACAGATCACAACCTTATATTGTTATAATGGCGAGGTGAAACAGATTTAATTTTCCAAGTCAAATATAGGGTGTTCCATTCAAAAAATTTGGATGGGTTTCCATAGCGGGAAGAGAGTTAAAGCTATAACGTCTACATATTAGCAAGGAAACGTTTCCCCCTTTATATGATTTTTGTCGTGTTGTTTCATTTTCTCATTAACGTGACGCATCCAGAATTATGTGGAGTGGATAGTTTTTATTGAAATGCTCTGTATATGAAACATGCATATCTTATATCGACACTTCCGGTCAATTCTTTTTCGTTTTAGGTACATTATTTGTGATTTTCGAGTCCATGGACCTGGAGATACTTTTTATCTCATAAAACTTTTTTTAACTCTGTCATATATAATATTTACATATATATATATATATATATATGTAAGACATAAATATATTTTTTTTATTGGTGAACCATTTTACCTATTTAAAGCACGCCTCAGCGTGTTTAAATCGAACTTTAAAAAACGCACGTGTTTTAAAGTTACCGTGGCAACATCAACAACTCGAGAAAGGAAGTCTAAATCTATGGTCTAAATTATGTCTAAATGACAATTTTTTATTATTGATCTGACAGGAATGGTTTGTAACGTCAAAACTTTTATTCGAACAATATTTAACAATGTCAAATTTATAAATTAAAATGGAAAGTGCCGTTGGTATTGTTTGAAATATTAAAATTTCGATTTTTCGAATCTCAGGAGATGGTATTCAAATTAATACTATTGACATTCACAGAACTCAATGAGGTTGAACTTCCATCAGAATACAAATTAGTTTAAGCTTTTCTCATTTCCATGACAACGCAAGGTATACCATAGGTATTATATATCATATACATTACGAATTCAACCATTTGACATTTAGTTCTTATTTCCATCTATGATTTCTATTTCTTGTTGTTGTAGTAGTTATAGACCATATTTATAATTTCAAAGTGCACCAATAAAAAAATAGCATAAAGTTTTCGTGGATAACTGGTCTTTAAAACACTTGCTCTATTTCGAGCACTCCGGCTTCGCCGTCGTGCTCCAAAAATCGCGCGTGTTTTAAAGACCTTAATATCCACTTATACTTTAATATCCTAATATCGACACTTTCAGTCAATTCCTATTCTTTTCAAATCCCTTATTTGTGACTTTCGAGTCCATGGACCATACTTCTTATATTATTTAACTTGTAGTATGTAACATGTATATTACAAGACATAAATATCTTAAATCGACACTTTCGATCCATTATTATTTTTTTCAAGTACATTTTTTGTGACTTTCGAGTCCATGGACCTGAAGATATAACTTATGAAATAAGCTGAAGCTTTTTCAGTCTTTATTTAATAGCACTACATTCGTTAATCAATGAATCTAGACTTGAACACGCTTAATTAAGAATATAAACCTTATTTAAAAACAGGAAAAGTAATTTGAATTTAAGCTGGAAATTATTATCAGATTGCACCCAGTTTCAAGTAATAGCATTTTTAGCATTGGCAATTTTGACATATACAGGGTGAATCAAGACCAAGGGGATGGAGGTTTATAGCGAAACCGTGATAGTCTTAGAATGTTTTTCACTTTAGTAGTATGAACATATATATAATTTAAAATTATTTTGAAATATACAGGATGTTCCAATAAAGTGTGGCGTATCAAAGTTTTATTTTTTCTCACGGAACACCCTATATTTTATTCCATTTTCTGATTGTCCCTTAAAAAATGAAGTACTCCTTCATAATTGTTACAGAGGGTTCCGAGTTATGCTGACTTTTAAAAAAAGCTCGAAAAAAAATTATTAACACATTGGATGTATTCCATAATTAAGTACCTAGGTACTAAACATCTATTAACAGGGTGCTCAGAATTTTCAGTTCCATTATTAGATAATTCAATGTGTAATATCTGGCTTATTTTAAATGGAACACCCTACACTTGAATAATTCACCATATTCAAAAAAATGTCTTCCGAATGGTATGAGTGTGTCCTAAGCCTAGCAATTTACAATTTTCTTAAATTGTATGCTAAACCGATTTCAAAACATCTGCAATTCTCTATAAACTTTTTACTATTTATCTTGACATAGTTGCTGGAAAAAAACAGTAATAGTAATAGTAATTTTCCCTCTTCTGCTTTTAATAATTTGTTGTTCGATTTGTAGTGAGTATTTATGTATTTGCTTTATTGAAAATGTGTTTTTGTTTTATCATGTACTCAAATACTTAACGATAAAAAAAATTGTGTACCTCAGCAACTACAAGTGTGCATATTTATTAGCAACTGCACTCCTATGATACCCGCCAGAAAACACATTACCCGGTACCTCATATGACAAAAACGATCGCCCAACAGTCTTATACTTACCTGGCCCCAAAATTATACAACTCGTTACCGGAATCATTAAAATTATTAGCCAACGTGCATATATTTAAAAATAAATTGAAGTTGTATATTTTACAGAAATCTAGGCATGAGATACATAATTATATAGAAATAAGAATGTAGTATATGCAAACTCTGCAAATAATCCTAAATTTTTCTCTTTTCTCCTATTGTTTTCATTTACTCGTGTGTATATTGTGAAATGTCAAAAGTTCGATATTGCATGTAAGATGTTAGATGTAAGTTATTTGTTTTCTCTTTTTTGCTATTTACTTATGTATTATTTTTTTTTTGTTTATTCATAATAATGTAACAAATCCTCAACATTCTAATATTTCTACTCGAAACAAGTGTTCACTCACTTATCGAGTATACTATTCTTATCACTCGTATACTCTGTTTTGATTTTAATTGTAAAGATTTTAACTGAATAAACCTGAATAAACTGAATAAACTATAATTAGTATAAAATATATAGAGAACTGCAGATGTTTTAAAATCGATTTAGCATACAATTTAAGAGAATTGTAAATCGCACGAAAAATAATACCAAGAACACAACTTTATCATAGCGGCAAAGGTCTCAAAGATTCTTTATTTTGAAGAAATAATTATATAATTTGTATTGACAAATTGAAATGTCTTTGTTCTACGTTGTTTTTCGCGCCAATTATCTATTGTTTTCAACGGTTAAAATAGAGTGCCGTGTGCATCAAAAGATGATACATAAAAGTTTTATATAGGGTTGTCCACGCAAATCTGGTGTGAAAAATAATGAACCATGATATAACAACGAATTCAAAGTAGATAGTGTTAATATTCCCGTAAAATGTAATTCTAAAAACTTAGTTCCTATGTTGGACTCCAAACTGAGATTTAAAGAGCATATATCTTTATGAGAAACATTTGAAATAAACAAACACAATGTGTGTCACAACATTGGAAGACGTTTCTTGCGATTCCCTGGTCTTATCATAATTTAAGCATCGTGATCTTAGTATAATAATATGGGTCGTGTCTATAAACAACACGTATTCAAGAAGGGTTCAAAAACTAAAGAACGGCTGGGTTAGGCTAATTTAAGAAATCTGAAAGTGGATTCTAGTTTCTACAAGTGCGTATTTTATATTGTTAAACGAGTGAGAAAAGTTCTTTCCCCGCATATTGCACACCATACTTTTTCTACGACTGCACAAATTTAAAGAATACAAGTAAAGTATTTTGATATTAATTTTTATGGTAAGTAAAACAAAAATAACAATAAAGTAACCTATCTCTGAACTGTTACATAATTTTATTCAAAATTATAGTTAATAGAAAAATCCATACAATTTTGTATGGTCAAACACGGAACGTCATTCTACAATTTAAAAACTTCTAATGTAATCTCACAGTTTTGTGACAACTAAGTAGGTATTTGAAGATGACAGTAGCATACTAAGTTTTTGTTGATTTTATCTGATTCTCCATATAAATGTATGTGGCGTGGGCAAAGTGCCGTGAGAAATGTATTTCTCACAGTATAAGCAATATTTGATTTTGAAATTAAGTAAGCTATGAGAAATACGTCACTTTTCATAGCAGTTGAAGAGAATATTATTATTTATCACTAGGTACTTATAAGTAGCTTCGATCAATTATTATGTAATTAAGTACATCAATGTTAAGTTAGTAGCACCGTGAAAACACTAATAATTGTCATGAATGCATTTGTGATCTGTTATATGTATATTAAATTGATTGAAAATTCAGCAATTATATTCCATTGTGCACTAGTAGGAAATACTTATTGATACAGTTAATTTCGTTATAACTTTTTAAAATGAAACTGTTTCTAATTAATGGGCTTGTTCAAGAAAAAATTTTTTAGTTAATCATAGAAACTAAAACTCATTTTAAACAGATTCCCAAAATTTTAGATTTTTCCGCGAACGTTTAAACCCTCAAATTAATCAAAGAAATTGGATTCAACGAGAACGGGGCGTGGTTATCTGTGACGTCACATTGCATATGCTATACCTAACGTCTGAAACACCGCGAGTCGAGAGCTGTGTATATTGTATCGTTTTGTGTAAGAAAAAAAACGTTGGACTGTTGACTGTTCCTACTGTTTCGTTATTTTATTGTGAAGGGAGTGAGAAAAAAGTGGTTAATGGATACTATTTGATTCCCGACTGTCCTAACACATCCAAGAATGCACCAGAAAAATATACATATATACATTAAAACAGTGAGCAGTGAACAGTTAAATTAAATCCTTGAGTAGAACCGAGATTGTTTGACTGTCTAAAAAATAGAGTAACTGTTACCTCCCTTTCTGTTCCTCTTAATGGCCACAGAAGGGGAGCTAGCCTAACTTAAAGGTAATAAAATGTTTTATCCCGGATTTCTCGGTGCGGAGAGGGGTTGGGTAAAATCGAACGTACCTCTAACAAGGGGATACTCGATGGTCTCTGCTGTGATTCGGGTAAAGGAGCAAATGAACTACTCGATAGGTTGGATGATCTATTTTCTAACTAAAACAAATGGTTCTGTTCTATGTGGTCGAACAGACAATTGACTGACACTAATGACAGCGCTTGGCTTGCCTTTTTACCTCTAGTGAATCTTGATAATATGAAAATGGAAAACTTAAAACTATATCTGGAAAGGGTCCGCAAAAGTATACTTCTGGGATTACATATATTTCCATGTGTTTGATAGGTACAATTTGATTACGCACATATCACTCACTGGGTTT
>CAJUYG010002858.1:10382-22298 GCA_910591675.1 Galerucella calmariensis
GATTTCGCGTAATTTCGCGTGATTTAACACTCCACCGAAGATTTTAGAAAAAGCTCAAGCTGCCACTCGTAATTTGTTACCGCTAAAATCCAAAGAAAGGTACGAAATAATTGCGATGTTTTTTATTGGAAGAAAAAAATGGGCGTAGAAAAAGTATAATACGTTACACGAGTTGTAAGCCCATTACGCACTAATGAAATTTATGCACTGCTGCGCTGCTTCGTGCATAAACTTTTTCATTTCGTGCGTAATGGGTTACTTACAACTCTTGCTACGTAATATACTATTAAGATATAATTTGTTGCATACTTTTTTTCCAATAAAAATATGTAAAAATTAACTAATTACCTTTTATTTATTATTTACAACCTTAACTCTTACCAAAGATTGGAAAAAAAATTTGATTGAACATTGATATTTTTTCCGTAATTCTGAAAGTAGGTCTTCCACCGTGCAGCAGAGTCGCGCGGATGCGGAACACATACTTAGTTTGCTGAATTTTTCCCAGACAAACCATTGATCGGACGAAAAAAACGCAAGATACCTTTTTTATTGCAAAACACTTCTCCTACACTGTGATATTTTTTATTCTTCTCTACCTCCCTCTCAGCGTGAAATATTGAAGAATTAAAAAAAACTTTTTTTTATAATTTGGCAAATCGATACACTGGCAGAATGTTTTTTATATTAATCTACATACTGCAAGGTACTTATGAAAAAAAATCAGTCATATTGCTAATTACTTGTAGTTTTGGTCTAAAATGACTGGCCTATACTTTAGGTTTATTTTTGTAGAAAAAGTATTATGAAGCGGAAAACATAATTATTTTTGCAAGCCTATCAGATTTAACAGCAATTAATAGAAAATTGTCAAAAAAGCAAGTTTGTGTACGAATGACATTTGGTAGCACGCTAGATCATAGCAGAATCCTTCCAGACGGAAGGCAAATTTCAATGAACACCACAGATGCTATTAAACCCAAAAAAATCGACAAAAATCATTTTTATATCGATTGTTATACACAAAATCCTTGTTTGTGGATATTTCAAGAAGTGCCTTATTACAAAAAACGCAGTTTCAATTCTAATATGCTGTACAAAATTTCAAATCAACTGGTAAGCAATTATACAGGGGTTGTCCCAAAAATTTTATAATTTTATAATCGTAGAATGAAGAGCTGTTGGAAATTGAAAAACTTTTGGAAGATGACAATTATACAGCGTCCACTAGCTTAATAATCAACCAAAAAGTTTCAAAAGTAACAGATTTCATAGCAGCAAGTGCTAACAAGTACGTGGATATATTTGGATCGTATAAAGTTAATTATCTAACCAAGCTAGATATAGAAAGAAGAAGAATGTGCTTGCAGGAAATGGTGAGACACATTATTTTATGAAATTAAATGCAAAATAGTTACTTTCCTAACAAGTGCGGGAAAGACACTTTACGCACGAGTTAGGAACATTATTTTTTCTACGACCGTATATGCAAAAAAGTAAACCATTAAACCCATTTTTCAAAAGTTATTTTATTTCAGCATACATATACAAAACTTTAACCAAAAGCAATGAATTATTATAAATATTGATATTAAAAACACAATTTTTGTTGCATTCTGTAAATTACTTGAAATTGCCGGTCCAGTTGAATTATTTGGTGTTAACTGGTAAGTAGATGACGTCGATGAGGATGGCATCGGTTGCAGGTCACATAAAGATGACGATGAAAGTGACGGCAACGGTTTTACGTCATTTGTAGATGAAAGAATTTTATTAAATATATTTTTCTCATATCAAACCCGGGTAGTTTGATAGTTGTTTTGTGACACTACTTTACGAATGTACAGGGTTATATCAAAACATCTCGGACGGACGGTCGTAGAAGAAAAATTTTTTCTTTTCATTTCAGTCTAATATAGCAGATAGTGTATTACATATAGATTCTATCGAATGTGAAAAACAGAAATTTAGATTGCTGCATAAAATTTTGGACAGGATTAACCGCCTTATAGACGATGTATGTATATTTTGAAAAATGTTGGGGAAAAAAATGTTTTTTAATCAAATGTAGGTTCAAGATTGCTGGCCACATATCATACTATGGCTGGTATATGGAAGGAAAAAAGTGGCTAGTTTCAAAGTACTTGCAAGGGACGTAATATATTCACCGATTCCAGAAGAAAAAGGAAGATTCTGTGGTGTTAGAAGAACAATTTTATTTTGCGTAAGTTTTCTCAAAAGACAATAAACAAAAAAAACACTACTAGCTGGGAAGTTGACAATAGGGTACACGCATATTTCATATTTTGCTTGGATATTAGTTTATAATAGTAAATATAGGAAATAAACCAGTTTCCATTGGAAATTACTCTCAAAAATTAAAATAAAATTCAAATTTCAATGCACTTTCCGACCACAACCCGAGGACTTCCGAACGCTACCGATAATACGTGTGATGTCATATCTCATGTGTTTACTTATGTCAATATGGCCGGTATTGCATTAGGTTATGTGTAGTTGTGTGTTTATATTGTATTTTAATCAACTATTAATTGCTTCATCGACGTAAAAACATCATTTATATGTTTGCTTGAGACCATTACGTGTTTGTGTGTGCTTTTTTTTATTCTTAAAAGTCAACGTTAAGTGGAAAGTGGACATAAATATTCGATATTTCCGAGGATATTTTAAAACTTTTGGAAGAATATATTTTATTTACTAGTTCAGTGTTTAGTGACGATTGATTCTTTCATATTTTGTGAGTAAAGATATGGCTAGCGAAGGTTTTGTAACAGCACAAACTGATAACTTTCCCAAAGTAGACTCATTTATGCTGCTTGAATTTATGAAGTCAAATAGCTGCTTTAATGCAGAGGAAATAAGAGGAGTTAAAGCATTATCGAAAGTACGATTTGAACTATGTTTTATTTATATAATATATACCAACCATATTTCGATGTGTGGTCGTAATAAAATGATGTTTTTATGGTTGATTCCTAGACATATAGGTACATAACCTCAAACTATTCAAGAATAAAAATTACCAGCATAGAAGTAGGTACTTACCTACATTAAAATGGTCTTCACAAACAAAAGTAATGCCCTTCTCTTAAGTGTATTTTTGCTTGCGCCACCAGGTAAAGTAACAAATATTTTGTCTGGAGTTTTAATAGACGTTGATTTACACACTGGAACAATGCAATACTTGGAATACTTGGAATGGTTTTTTTTCGGCTTTATCCATTTTTAAAGCTTTCGGAAACAAATTAGGTCACAAGAACTCAGAGCGTGATACACGAATAAGAACGTAAACAAATGACGTCACACCATGGGGCAGCCATCTTTATGACGTAAAGCGCGTTTTGGCGAACTTTCAAATTTTATGATTTTTAAAGTCGATTTAAAAGTAAAGTTTATATTTTTTTTGAAAAATTAGGCATGCAAGGTGTTAGGAGACCTGATAAAGCGTCAATTCCCACTAATAGCAAAATTTATGCTTGTACCCTATTATTGCATCTTCTACCCAACTGAGAAGTTGAATTTCTGTTTAATAATTTCTTCTATTATTAACCTAGGCCAATAATGGACAAATTCAAATATTTTGAGAAATCAGGGATAAGTAGTTCAACAAAGACTTGTGCAACATAATTTTGTATACCCTTTAACAAATTTGCTGTTCGAAATTACCTATTAAGATAATGATACCTTGGTCAATTGATTTTTGGATAAACTTTATGAACTCATTTTAGAAAAATCCTTTAGATAATAGTAAAATTGCGGCAAAAATGGATGTGAGAATGTTTCTTTGCATAGAAAAACATAAGATGAAATGCTTGAGAGAAATGACGACTACAGGACCGTATCTACTGGAAGAGTTAGATTTAATACCTAGATATTTAGCTCCTGCTGACAAGCAAGTGCGTATTGATGGAACTTTTTGAAAAACTAAGCTCTTTTTTAAATTTTTTATAGACCTTTCAGCTAAGATGTTACATTTTTCAAGGAAAAATCATCAGCGGATTTGATGACAGTGGACTTAGCGACCCGTTTGTTAGAATAGTACTACAAAACATGTTGCAGGAGACTCAGGTATCAGTTTTTCCATATAAAATAATTTCAAAATAAAACGAAACTCAAGTATGGAAAGCTAAAAAGATTTGGGATAATTTTAGGTAATAGAAAACTCATTGAATCCAGTTTGGGACCAAACACTAGTATTCAACGAAATATCTTTCAATGAATTTGACACTCCTACTATTTTATTTCAAGTATTAGACAAAGATGACTTTGTAAGTTTTTAAATACCCACATTTTTTCGTATTTTACAATTCTTTATTTCAGGGAAAAATCGAATTTATAGGAAGATCTTTGATAAAACCTCAAATAAAATGTGCAAAAAACAATATAAAACTGGAATGGCATCCAGCTTATCGAAATAATGAAATTACCGGCGAAATATTGGCTGGTTTTGAATACGTAAAAGTAATTGAAAAATCTAAAAAAGACTAGAAAAAGGTATCAAATTTTTATTGCAGGGAACGGATGTCTCTGATCTTTCAACAAAAAGCGGTAAATTCAACATTCCCCAAGGAATAAAACCAAATTTTGTACCACACAAACTAGAAATTTTATTTTGGGGAATTCGAAAACCAGGAAAACTTAATTTAATGCCCATTAGACGACCAAGAATATCCGTTTTATGTGGAGACTCCTGTTTGAATTCAGACATTCTCGAAGACGTGTTCAAAGAACCGAATTTTTTAAATCAATCGAAACACATAGAAATGGTACATATAACCATTTTGTCTGGAAGCACCCCCGTAAAAAACGCATTTTTCAACCGATCTTAATTTAATTTTTTTTGTTAGATTCAGTATCAAAAACAGTATTTTGGCACAATTTCACATAACTTTCAGAAGCTATAACTCCAGAACAGGTTAAGTTATCGGTTTCGAATAGGGTACAAGCATAAATTTTGCTATTGGTGGGAATTGACGCTTTATCAGATACTCTAACACTTTGCATGCCTATTTTTTCAAAAAATATAAACTTTACTTTTAAAACGACTTTAAAAATCATAAAATTTGAAAGTCCGCCAAAACACCATGCTGTGACGTCGTTTGTTTACGTTCTTATAGTTCTTGTGACCTAATTTGTTTTTGAAAGCTTTAAAAATGGATAAAGCCGAAAAAAAAAACGTTGTATTCCAAGTATTGCATTGTTCCAGTGTGTTAATCAACGTCTATTCAAACTCCAGACAAAATATTTGTTACTTAATTTGGTGGCGCAAGCAAAAATACACTTAAGAGAAGGGCATTACTTTTGTTTGTGTAGACCATTTTAATGTAAGTACCTACTTCTATGCTGGTAATTTTTATTCTTAAATAGATTGAGGTTATGTACCTATATGTCTAGGAATCAACCATAAAAACATCATTTTCTTACGACCACACATCGAAATATGGTTGGTATATATTATATAAATAAAACATAGTTTAAATCGTATCTACGATAATGCTTTAACTCCTCTTATTTCCTCTGCATTAAAGCAGCTGTTTGACTTCATAAATTCAAGCAGCATAAATGAGTCTACTTTGGGCAAGTTATCAATTTGTGCTTTTACAAAACCTTCGCTAGCCATATCTTTACTCACAAAATATGAAAGAATCGTCACTGAACACTGAACTAGTAAATAAAATATATTCCAAAAGTTTTAAAATATCCTCGAAAATATCGAATATTTATGTCCACTTTCCACTTTACGTTGACTTTTAGAAATAAAAAAAGCACACACAAACACGTAATGGTCTCAAACATACATATAAATGATATTTTTACGTCGATGAAGCAACTAATAGTTGATTAAAATACAATATAAACACACAACTACACATAACCTAATGCAATACCGGCCATATTGACATAAGTAAACACAAGAGATATGACATCACACGTATCATCGGTAGCGTTCGGAAATCCTCGGGTTGTGTCGGAAAGTGCATTAAAATTTGAATTTTATATTAAAATTTGGGAGTAATTTCCAATGGAAACTGAAAATACCACCTTTTTCAAATTCATTTCGCAAGTTTACATTTGTGATGATTCTGAATTCAGTGGTATAGTCATATTTAAGTAAAAAAAAATGTGTGCCAAAATACTATTTTTAAAACTGAATCTAACAAAAAAAATTAAATCAAAATCAGTTGAGAAATGCGAGGGGTGCTTCCAAACTAAATGGGTCACACTGTACATATATCCACAATTAACGTATTTTTCTTGATATTTATTTTCCAGTTATTTCCAGAAGAAAAAGAATTCGCTCCCCCCTTGCGCCTTGAAATGTTCGAAAGTAGAAAATTCGGAATATACGCTTTTGCTGGGATACACATAACGAAAATGACTCCATTCATAGTAACTCCCATGACAATACTCCAAAGACAAGAAAAATTATCTAGATGTGTTGAATATAATTATTACAGTTTAGATTCCGGTACTAGTAAGTACTACCTATCTAAATTCAATATAATCAAATGACATTATCAATGAAATATTTGTTTATACAGGTACTTATTCAATTTTACACAAACAGAATCTAAAGGAAAAAGAAAAAGTAAAAAAGAAATATTCAAGAACTGGCCTGTTAAGACGGTGCTGTAAATATTTTTGGAATAAAGATGGTAAAAACAATGATAATTTAACGTCACAATCGTCTGGAATATATGAACCACTAAAACAAGAAGATGAAGGAGATCTTGTTGAATATGATTGGTGGAGAAAATATTATGATTCAATCAATGTAAGTCTAGGTAATATTTATTAGAATTGAAAGATTATTATTAATTTTTATAGGTATCTGAAAATTTGGATGACACTGGTATCAAAAATTTGAGAACCCTAAAGGTAATGAATTTGAATAAAATAAGTTCCATCTATTACCGTATCTCTATACTTTTGGAGCAGCAGCCTACCTATTGTAATACACTAAACATTGTACTAGATGGCGGTAGCGGTATTAACTTCAATTTATTTTGTGATGTTTTTAAACTGCTAATAGTTTTTAAGGTTATCATAATATACCAAATATTAATTTAAAATTTTAAAATAGAATAATGGAGCTTATTAAAAAATTAATTCAACTTGAGAAAACTTTGGTAAGTATAAGTACCTAGTTTATTGAGATAGGAAAAGAGCGAGAAATGGTTTGTTCTCTATCTCTAACGAAATCAGTTTGTAATACAAGTGAAATTAGGTACATTTAAGAAATTAAATTAAAAGGAAAGTTAATGCGAATATATAGAGTGAACTTTCATATCATAACAGTTTTTATCCAACATAATTCGTATCTCTAGTGGTTGAATTATGAAAATAGATTTGTGGTTATGCCCGTTAGTTATCGGGAAGTTATAGGTATATCAAACAAAATCACGTGAATAATTGTTCAATTTCATTATAACTAGTGTTGTTTCAATATAGTTAAACGCATTTTTTTAATGAAAAACGTAGAAAATATGTTCATATTTACCTATTCGTTCAGAATTCTGGAATCTTTGACCATATTTGATACTTTGGCACAATTTACACTACCACTACAATTAACACTTAAGCTGTTCTATATTATTTACTATTAATCACGATTTATTACTGCTTAAAATTCGACAAATTGTTTATACATACTAACCGCTTAGACGCCAGCAACCGAAAAGACCAAAAATGGCGACATCTGACATTTGGTTGGGCGGAGTAGGAGTCATAGATAACAAAACACGTAGGAGTAGAATTTAATGAGACCTCTGGCGGAAATCATTGTAACTGTCGCAACAAGTAAAATAATTCATTTTTTATACAATGAAAATTAGTAAAACAGCAAAATAAAACGACTTAAATATCAAATAAATTTTATGGCAGCTAATTTATTTTACTTGTTGCTAAGATCACATCGACATTTCAGAGAGCCATCTAAAGAAATCTACTTTTCCCAATGGGGTGACTTTTTGTTCACAAGAAGTAGGTTCCTATCTCTAAATAGTTCTATGCTTTGGATTAGTTACAATGACACTACAAAAATGTAATTGAAATAACTCATTTATACAAATTTCAACTTATTTTTTAGATCTACGAATCCGAGTTAGAGTCCCAAGCAGAATTTAAAGGATTCGCCGATATTCTTACATCCTTTCCAATTTTCAAAGGGAAACGTACCGGAGATGAAATTATAGACCAAGAAAATGTTACAAGTATATTTAAAGGATCTGTTAAAATCTACAAGTACCCATTTCCAGGAGACAACGAGTATGTTTTTTCCAATGGAATACCTTTGGAGCTTGGTTACTTTCATCAGTATCCCGAAAATCATCCGGTTAGGTATCTATTGAGAGTCTATTGTATCAGGGCTTTGAACTTAAGACCTAAGGATTTAAATGGAAAATCTGATCCCTACGTAATATTATCATTGAACAATCAGAAAGTTGATGATAAAGAACACTATATTCCAAATAATGTGAATCCTGTGTTTGGTCGGTAAGTGCAAATTTCTTAATATTCTTGTATAGGTCATTTAGCTGCAAAAATCATACTTATAGTTCCTTCTGTAGAAAACATACCTTAATTTGATTGAAAGATATGTTTTGTAGTTGTTTTGAATTCAATGCTGTTTTTCCACAAGATTACCTTCTAAAAATAGCTGTTTGGGACTATGACATTACATCAGCTGATGATTTAATTGGAGAAACTGAAATTGACTTGGAAAATAGATATTATACAAAACATATGGCTTTTTGTGGGATTGCAGAAACCTACGAAGAGTATGTAGCATTTTAATTTACATATACAATCAGTACGTACCTACCTCTTTTTTTAGTTTTCTTTCAAAGTTTTTGTGTACCAGCAGCCACAAAATAAACTGAATTGTATCGTTGTATATTTAATTCTTAAATAACAGCAATAACAGCAGGGCTGCTGTTTTTATAAATATTTGTAATTTGAATAACTATTCAGACATTCTATCGTTACACAATTTTATTGCAGATAGTTATAACTTGACTTTTTCTTGTGATAAATTTTCTCTTAACATTATGATCAATAGTTTTAGTAGAATTGTGTGGTTTTATCTTATTCCATCTTGACATTGTGTATTTCCAACAGAAATTATGTGTGGTTCCACTGGGATTACTTAATTTTTGTGGACATTGAATGAGAAGGTGCTTGACAGTTAGTGTTTCATTAAAATAGTCACACTTTGCTTTTGGATCGTTGCTGAAGAGATGGCTGTGTGTTAGCCAAGTGTGACCTAAGCGTAGTCTGGCTAGAAGCATTTGATCACGGCGATTTTTGTTGACTTTTTGACCTCATTTAACTTATTTTTCTCACTTTCCCACGCACATTTCACTTGAGCATTAACTGCACTTTTTACATCCGCACTCATTGATGAACTAGTTGTTTCCGTATTGCCATTTTCTGCAGCTTGTTTGGCATATTTGTCTGCTTCTCCGTTGCCATGAATTCCTATGTGGGATGGTATCCAGATGGAAACAACGTTCTTGCGGTTTTGTTGGGCAGTGTAGAGTTCCTGTTTAATTTTATTCACGAGATGATGGTCTGAGTAAATGGTTTGTAAGGTTTTTAGAGCGCTGAGGGAGTCTGTGAGAATGGAGATGACTATGAGTGACAGATGCATTTATATAAAGTTCTGTGGAGTAAATAGAGTAAGTTGTTGGGAGCTTGAACATATCGACTGAATTTTTTTATCTATATTGAATTGGCATTTTTCATTTACCGATATTTAATGCATAATAGTTATCGAGTCACTGAAATTGGGTGATATAATTCACAGGTTTGGCTATTGTACATGGAGAGGCCAACACAAACCGACTTGTATTTTATCAGATCTTTGCCAAAAATGGAATGTAGGTTTACCGGACTATAAAGAAAATTCAGTACAAATTAGAGACAAGGAATTCTTGGTTGAAAACTTCATCTGTAAGTGTTTCTTTTTAAATGAACCTCGGAACCTGATTTAAGTCACATTTCTTTGTAATAAAATTCAACCTATTCTTGAAGGTTATTTTTCCTTCCCCTTCTTGATAAATTTCTCATTTGAAATTTTGAGTAGCTTAAGAAACCTTGAGTGTCTTTTAGCATCTTGTATATTTGAATACCATCAACTGTAAAATTACACACTCTCGCCATCTTACGCTCACATCCGTAATTTCTTCAAAGCTTTGCTGTATTTATTATTCCAGCCAGCGGGGATTACAACTACGATAAAGAAGTTTTAGCTTTATTCGTCCTACGACATTGGAAAGAGATGCCTTTAATCGGATTCTCAATAGTTCCCGAACACGTCGAGACGAGGTCACTGTTTCATTCTTCCAAACCGGGTATCGAACAGGTAAATATACAATGAAAAGTAAATCGTGGCGCCATCCAGCAGTGAGTGTCTAAAGTAACTTTAGATATCCACCCTAGTGAAATGTTGCTTGAATTATTTTTATTTTTAAGGGAAAGTTACAGATGTGGATAGATATATTTCCGATTGTGGATCTTCCTCCACCGGAAAAGGTGGATATATCATTACGGAAACCAACAGCTTACGAACTTAGAGTTATCATTTGGAACACCGAAGAAGTTGTATTGGATGAAGATGATTTTATTAGTGGGGAAAAGAAATCTGATATATACGTTAAAGGGTATGCAGTATTTATTTAATTATTTCTTATTCTTTGTTATATATTTAATTATTTACGTATCCCATATTAGTACATTGTTTATCGAGTAAAAAGATTCTTGGACGCTGTGAATATTGTTACACAGAGTGAAGAAAAAAGTGGTTTTTTCTACGAGTTGAACATACTATTTTTTCGCAAATAGATATTAATGAATTAATGATTGGTGCTTTGATATTCGTATTGAAATTACTTAGGTTGAATATCTTATATAAATTTAAATGCTGGTGATCTAGATAGTGAAATGATAAGTGATGATGAATTTTCTTTTTTCTCATAATAAGTGAATGGGAAATCTTGGCTTTTTGTCTGGAAAGTCAAAGTTTACTAGATTAAAAACGTGGGGTAAACCGCAAGTGGAAGTTGGTATACCGGATGATCAGTTAAGGGTAGTGAGCGGCCATATCTCAATTTAGAAAAAAAAAATTCATGATAAAAGTCGCCAAGAGAAATTGCTGGAAATTATTTTCGAGTTTGTCAAACGTCCGCTAGAGGGCGTAACAACCAACACTTAGTAGAAAAATGGGATTTTTATCAAATTTTGTCTAATAAAAGTATATCGATGATTCAATTTTCATATTTACTGACTAGTTACCTACACTTTTTGTCTAAAATGTTTTGTTCTATCTATAAAAATTAAGCGGTGGGGAAGTTCGATTGTTTTTTTAAACGAACCAAGATTTCTCCCGTTTCGCTTGACCGATTTTAACAAATTTGGGCTCATAAGAATGAGCATAATTTACACTACAAACCGCTTACTTGGTTTTGAATTTTTGAATTTTTGACTTTCGTCTTCGCCGCTAGATGGCGTTAACTGAAATAGTAGCAAATTTTTGAGTTTTTCAAAAAAACAAATGTAATGGTATATTAATTTTTACATATTTTAAAAGAGGATCCATTTTTCCAAAATTTAATGGAAAAAATTAATCATCTACCTTTTTTTGAACAGTTAATCTTGAACAAAATATAATTTTATTACATTAAAGAATGGCACGCCACTGCTTTTTATCAAAATAAAAATCATTTCCGTAATCATTTATAAGTTGCTAACAAAAAAAACCTTTTGACTTTTTTTCGTTAGACAAACGGTTTTGGATTGAAAAAATAACAAAGGTTTACATGTTTCGAGATATGGGCGCCCCATGTAAATTTATTTGATTTTTTTAATCCAAAACCGTTTGTCTAACGAAAAAAA
>CAJUYG010002859.1:0-26353 GCA_910591675.1 Galerucella calmariensis
ACTTGCGAAATGGACCAATACAAATTTTGTTAGAAGTAAATTGACATGTTCAATTTTCCAATGTTATATTAATTTGGGAGTCTATTGTGGCTCATACCAATTCGGAGTGAACTATCGTTCATATCCAAAGCGAGAGTGAATCTATAAAAACATTTTGGTAGGTGTGGAGACTGCACAAAGAATAATCTGGCTTTATTATCCGCTATGCACAGTTGTCAAAAATTATGTTGAAGATACGGAGCTCTATAAGTCAGGCATTTGCAAACGCTTGGGAAGGGAAGTATCATATTGAATGGGATTCGGCGTCATAGAGATACTTCAGATAGAGGCAACTAGCTCAGTTCCCGTCAGCATGTAACATAGAGATAGAAACTAGGAGGTTTAGGCTGTCTTTTTTTAATAGCGAGTATGTTATATATACACAAACAAAGACAGAAAAACCTCTCATCGTCTGTGTCTTTCACGCTCACCAGCTCAGGCGGACAATTCCACGTATTGCTTGTTACCTCTTATCTGTAGTATCTCTATGGTCGGCGTACAGAATTTTGAAAGAGTCCAGTAGTGGAAGGCGAAAAGCAGAATTAGAGGAAGTATTTAAATACAACTGAATGTGGATGAATATGTAACTAATATTTCAGCCGATTGTAGTCAAATTTGATTACCAATGATAGAAAGAGAAGCTTCCATCAGTGACTGCTTCCATCAATCCATTGTAGTATCAGGTCAGCTAGACATTTTGAAATAACATTAATTGCTCTCGTCATGGTGATGACAATCAATGTTCAGAGCTGTCGAAAATAACGGAAAGTTATTAAAACACAATTTTGTTCCATTACAAGCAATAGATATTATATTTCATCCATTACCTGCGTTATTAGGATCGTATCATCAGTTTTTACTTAGGTTTATTTTAAGTTAGGGACATCCGTTTTCATACTTATATGGAACGGCAGAATCAATAAAGAACCACGAAAAGCTTTGAAGTTTTGATTTTACTTTCTGGAAGTTTTAAATCAGACTTTAATATGTAAAAGTTGCCGTCCAAATTTATGCAATTTGGGATAGTTTGGAAGTTGGAGGCCACATGAAAAATTAATGGACGAAGCTAGAAAACAAAAACGCATTCTGTACCTTGCAGTTAAATTTCCATTAGTGGGTTTATTTCAGTTGTGGAAAACTGTTTTCGTTTTTTCACATGTCAATTAAATTAGTATGCAATTTGACTCAGTGAAATTTTGCGACTATTTGTATAAATAAGTTACTCCCATAGCTCAATAGTGTAACATTATTAACAAATGCACGAGCAGTGACTACCACAACTGAACAATCAATTAATTCATTGTGAATCAAGTGAATCTTTGTACCATTCCTCACATACTTCCATTCCTAAAGCGTCATGTTTCCTGTATAAGCCGATAGTTGGACTAACGAAATTTCAATTAGTTGTGTATGTATGTATTTATTTGTATGTATATTATGTATGTATTTAATAAGAAATGTACCTTTTTGTTAACTTTTGGGTTTTTTTCCGCATGCTAGTAGGAAAAATAGTGTACCTATATAACACGTCCGTAAAGTGACTTTTCCGCACGCGATTACTGGCCGAACTCGCTAAAGCGTCGTTCGGCCAACTGCAATAGGTAAACTACTATTACAATTCCTGCCCAAGCATCACATCAACTTTTTCATGATATTGCGTATGTTCTTTTCTAATCCATTGGGGATTCTCATTAGATCTATAGCGACATTTTTGACGATTAACATGACCGTAAAGTGTAAATGTGCTCTCATCAGAAAACAAATTATATTCTTATTGGATCACATTAATATTAACATATTAACATTCTCCTATCCAAATCGTCTTACATTAGCTCCTGAGTTGGCATCATCTTATAGGGATGCATTTCACTTCCCTTTAATATTCGAAAAGTTGATGTATGGCTAACTTTGAATAGTGGGACTGCTTTTCGACAAGAATGATTGGGGTTTTCTCAAACTCAAGCATAATAATATATCTGATTTCGTAACATCCCTTACTGCATTCGCAGCTACTTTTTTCATCTATCTCACATGACCAAGCTCGCGAAACTGCTTTTCCTTTTTGCTAATTGTTCCTTGGGATACGGGCGGTAAATTAGGGAATTTTTTGTAAGATAAGCGAGAAACTTCCATTTGTGTCCGTGTGTTATCTCCATAACCATTCATTTGTAGAATGGTTATTTTGTGCATTTTCGTTAAATGAACCATTTTCATGATATTATTACGTACAGTTAATGAAATTCAAAGTACAATAGCACTGACTGTGATGACTTCTGTCATGTAGGCTTTGAGTTTCATACCAAAGTGAACCAAACTTATCATATCAGCAAAAATAAACGCAGGAATGGTTTTTGAAAACTTTCTCAATGTCAGGGGCTGAAAGGAAAATGAGTATTTAGTATAAGGTGGTGAATTTGTGGGATAAAATGATTTTTCTTTTTCAATGTTGATTTTTGTAATAAATCTGAAAACATCTAATCCGAAAAAGTTGAAGATAGATATAGGACATTGTACATGAATTATGTCTGGAATTTTCTGAAAAATCCAAAAAATGAATAATATCCAGGGGGTTGCATTTTAAATGAGAAAGTTGGTATTGGCCACTGTAACATGATACACCCTATATAATTTTCTCACAAATCGACGTGTCCAAAAGTTTTTCCCAGCACGCCCTCATTTATTTGTTATCGAATTGTAAAAGCATTAAATATTGAAACTAGAAATGGTTATTTAGCATAATTGTATTTGTAAATTGAAATAAAATTGGAAAATAATATACTCCATACCTACAATGAAAGTATAATCATGAGGATCTCGTAGAATATGTAACCAACTTCATACATTCTCCAATCCCTATTATCCTGGATTCTAGCAGGATAAACGTGGTATCTCTACTTAAAACATACAGTTGCAGAACAATACAAGAGAAAACACTCCAAACACAAAAGTTTTTGCATAACTAAAAATAGATTCATGCTCTCGTAGTAAGCCAAAGCTTTTAACGATAAGGAGCAAGAGAGAAAGAATTATATTTATCAGTATATTCCTATAATAATATGTATGTTCCGTGTGGTGTAATCATAATAATTTTTGTTAATTTTTCGGGACATCAAATCAACAAAGTAGCTGTTTGTTTATAATTAGTATTGAAAATATAGCATTTAGCAAAAAATATTGGATAAACAATTTTCCAAGTCTTCCGGATATTTGAAATTCCCGCATCCATCGAATCTCATAGTTTACACTTAGCGGTACGACACCACTAGCATCAAGGTCAAGCCGGTTATTAGAAACTTTCCTTTCTATTTCCGAGTATATAAATTCCTTATCTATGGAGAAAATTCGACAACTAGACAATCAATAATATTTTGAAGTGTAAAACTTTGTCCATTGTGAAATGAAATATTTCATTGCATGACATTCTAACGATATTATAGTCTACTAGGAATCAAGGGATCAAGTGTACGCATCAGGAACAGTTTTATTGGGATAGCTCTTTTTTGCTTATTTCAGGAATATTGTCAATAAAACGCGTTAAGTGTTACTTTTTTCGTGATATGATCATTTTGGGATTTTATGTTTTGGAATGTGTACCTATTAATGACGATTCCAATGATAAAAAGGGGATAATAATAGTTATTTACATAATTAGTGGGATATGGACATTATTAACGCATGCATGTGAAGTGTGACTTTCCTTTCGGAAATTGGAAATGCAGCTTCCAGTGCTATTTTGAATATTTAATTCTGGTATTAATATGATTCTAGATTATTATCATCGCACTAATGCGCATTATGACACTGAAAATAGTGTCAAATCGTATCCGTTACCTGACAGTTGTAGATAAAATATTTTTACAATAGGGCCAAAATAATTTGTACTACTGATAAATATTCCACAGAGGAGAAAGCTACTGGAATCAATTTTAAATAGCAATGATTACCCAACAGAATTTATAAACAAAGGGATCAGGAATATGGAGAATAGCTCATTGCTAATACCCAATACTAATATTGATAATAATGGTTCAGCTGAAAAGAAGTCAACCATATCACAGATCATCTGTGATCATACCGTACTGAGGTTTTGAGAAGATTGGTGATTAATTCAATATTCAAAATAGTTTGAAGTTTAATAGCACGTTAAGATGTATACTAACAAAAACTAGACCAAAAAATGGAGCAAAGTCTCCAAAAAACTGCATATATATCAGATATTCTGTGAATGCGACAAATTTCATTCAGTTGAAACATCTAAACCATTGAAATCCGAATAAACGAACACAAAAAGAATATTGAAGATAGGGAGTCGGATATTTGCAAACATGCTTGGAAAAAGGAGCATCAAATTCTATAGAATTCAGCGAACATAATATTGAAAAAGTCCAATAATAAAATAAGAAAAATCAGAGTAACTGATTTGATAGAACTAAATGCGGATAAATTGTATTTCGGCTTTGTTGTCAATGAATATAGATTCCAATACACAAAATCACAGGACAAATTTAGACATATCTTGAAACAAAAATAATTGCATCACGAAAAAAAATCGCGAAGAGAGATATCTATTAATCACTGAGTCTGAAGAAGTGGATGTGTAAAATTTTGTTGGTCGTCCATATTTAATATAATAATGTTACTGTGGTTATTAATTATCTCCAGTGTATTATCAAAGGAAATAAATACTATTCTCTACACTTCCTTTAGGAATAAAATAAAAGCAGATTTGATGCAAGGTCAGTTTGTAGAAGTTTTGTGAGTTTCCAGTATGATGAGATGTTGGGAATGTATAATATTCCAATTGAAACATTAACTAGGAAAATTACTATTTTTCTAGTTCTAGTTAAGCTTGGTTAGTTTTAATTTCCAGTTTCTGGTTGAGTGGATGAGCACCGTTTGGGGCAGTAGCAACACCAACCGAAGAGGTGAGCAACTTTTAGAATATATCCTTAATAAAAACCTTAATATCCACAATATAGGGAATACCCCCACATTTGTAACAAGGGTGAGGCAAGAAGTTTTAGATGTCACACTAGTAACACAGGATCTGAAACATATAGTAAAAGATTGGAGAGTATCGGGTGAACCATCTTTCTCCGTCATAGTATCATAACATTCAAGTTAGAACTAGGCATACCTGAGGTAAGCCTCAGGAGAATACCAAGAAAAAAGATTGGGACAACTGTAACACCTGTCTAAAAAGAAATCTAGCACATATCCAGATAAAAGGTTGGGCTAAGCACCATCTCGACCTGGAAAATGAGCTTGAGGATCTGAACAGGGCAATTTTAGATGCGTTTGAATCGAGCTGCCCAATTCAAAAACAACGAAGTAACAAAGATGCACCCTGGTGGAACAAACATCTGTCAGAATTAAGATCTCAAACCCGGGACCTTTTCAATAAAGCAAAACTCACCGGAGACTGGCAGAGATACACCTAGGCGAGAAGCACCTACTACAAGGAAATTAGAAAAGCTGAAAGAAAAGGCTTCAGAAAATTCTGTGGAGATATAAACACAACACCTGCTGCGGTAAGACTTTACAAAGTGATTGCGAAGATTAGGGTCAACACAGATATGGCTTTGAGAAAGCCAGATGGTGAATATACCGGAAATGAGGGGGAAAGAATTCGACTCTTACTAGAGACTCATTTTCCTGGGAGTACCCCAAATATGGGAGATAATCTACAAGTTCACAATAGGCCTACGAGAGAAAGTATTACTATGGCCAAATACATTTGTAGTAACAATAGGTTGAAATGGGCCATGAACACCTTTTCACCTTTCAAGGCACCGGGAGCAGATGGAATTTTCCCAGCATTGATCCAGCAAGGACCAAACGAAACTCTACCGCATCTGATTAGAATTAGTCGAAGCAGCTTAGAAGTGGGTTATATACCTGAAGCATGGCGAAGAACAATAGTAACCTTTATTCCAAAAACTGAAAAAGGGACACAACAAACCCCAAATCCTTCAGACCAATTAGTCTAACATCGTTTGACGGATCTCGAAATATCCTGCCAAGGGTCTGAACTATACAAATAGCTGGTGCAGGCAAGTGGGACTTAGCATCAACCCCACTAAAACCATCAGGCCATCAGCCTTTACTGAGGAAAGAAAACTCAACCTTAAAACCATAAAACTCAATGGGAACGAGATTGATTGGAGACAAGATAGTCAAGTATCTAGGTTTAACTCTAGACAGTGAACTCCTGTGGAACAAAGACGAAAAGGAGATTACAAACGAGGCAAAAATAGCTCTGATGGTGTGCATGAATCTGGCTGGAAAAACAGGGGTTGTCCCAGTAAACATTTTAAAAATTATATGACCACTAAGTTTCGCTTAAGTTACCGTCAGTTAAGAGTCATTAAACCTGGAAAAAGGGCGCCCTAACCAACTCTTAATTGACCATTTCAAGGTAAGTTTCACTACCTTAAAGTTACTATATTATTACTTAAAAAATAATAAGAAATGACCCTACCCTCTTAAATAACTTTATACTGACCGCCTTCACGTACATTAGGTCGACCCTTAAACAACTTTTAACTTACTAATTACTTACCGTTAAATAACCATTAAATTACTAGTAGTTGACTCTCTGATTTACTCTTAAATGACCGTTATGTGACTATCTTCAAAATAAAAATAAAATAAATCCTTTATTAATTGGTTATTTGATATTTTTTTTTCTTACATGTTTATACGTTCATATAATTATTTGCCATCACAGAAAAATCCCCTTGTCCATTTTTTCACACAACTCTGTTTGACCACCTGTAACCGGGACTCGATCCAACGCCTCTTCCATATTTCAATCTCCAGACCAACACCTTAACCACCGGACCACACCACCGTTAGTGATACTCTTCCAAACTAACATTTAATATCGTTCGAATTATAGGTATTGTCAATTTTTCGTGCATTATGTTATTATTTTACATATAGGTTTTAGTAATATTCTATTTAACTAATCAACAAAAAATTTATATATGTGTAAATATTGGCAATTTTCTTAAAAATGTAAATACCTCCCAAAAAATTGAGACAAGGAATAACGCGAACACCCCCACCTTTAAGTTTGAAGATGAACTAGCAAATTGCCATTATGCCATTATGAATTCGCCTTAGTTGACCGATTGGTTTGTGACTAATTACGTCGAGTGTGTTGGTTCGAGATTAAGTATAATACTCAATAATATGTTTTTTCACTACTACTAAACCTAATTTCATTGATTTGTTGAGGTAGAAAAATTGTTCATTATTAATTATCCAACATCGGCTTAATCGGAATAATGCGTAATTCCATTTTCGAAAAATTTTCAGGGCACACAAAAAACAAATCACTTAAGAACGACATAGATGCACATGTGCAACCTAAATGTTATGAAAACTAATGGACATACGCATGTTGCAGATTGTTATTGTCGGTAGAGGAGATACGAAATTTTCTTCTTTGAAAATAGTAAATTAACCCGCTGTATTTTGGAGACACGGCTCATTCTGGGTCATAGATAGTAATAACTTCCATATCAGATGTCGCTAAAACCCCGTTTCCACCAAAAGGTGGAGTTAGCTTTTTGCCGATGCCGATGCCGACGCAATGTAGAGCCTAGTTGATTAGAACAAAATCCCAAAATCCATTTGAGAGAATCTGAGGTTAACTGATGCAAATAATACAAAATGAAATAGTATATTAAAGTATAAGTGGATATTAAGGTCTTTAAAACACGCGCGATTTTTCGAACACGACGGCGAAGACAGAGTGCTCGAAATAAAGCAAGTGTTTTAAAGACCAGTTATCCACGAATACTTTACGCTATTTTTTTTCATTGGTGCACTTTGAAAATATAAATACTGGTCTATAACAACAACAAGAAATGGAAATCATAAATGGAAATAAGAACTAAATGTCAAATGGTTGAATTCGTGATGTATCCAAAAGTATACCTTGAGTTGTCATGGAAATGAGAAAAACATAAACTAATTTGTATTTTGATGGAAGTTCAACCTTATTGAGTTCTGTGAATGTCAATAGTATCAATTTAAATACCATTTCCTCAGATTTGAAAAATCGAAATATTAATATTTCAATCAATATCAACGGCACTTTCCATTTTAATTTATAAATTTGACATTGTTAAATATTGTTCGAATGAAAGTTTTGACGTTACAAACAGATCAATAATAAAAAAATTGTCATCTAGACATGATTTAGACCATAGATTTAGACTTCGTTTCGCGAGTTGCTGATGTTGCCACGATAACTTTAAAACACGCGCGTTTTTTAAAGTTCGATTTAAACACGCTGAGGCGTGCTTTAAATAGGTAAAATGGTTCAGCAATAAAAAAATATTATAAACTGACGTTTGTGTTTCACATTTGACAGAAGCATGGATGGATATTCGATTTTTATTATAGTTTTAAAAACTAATATTTGAAAAAATAAAATGCCAGTATTGAAAAAAATGCTATATGAGCCACGGTAGTAAAGTGTATTAATGTCTCGGATCCATTAAAGACCTATATATAATGTAAGAAGACATAGGACAAACCGGACCAAATATCAACGATACAATTGGGCAGATACGTATACCTACCTATAGCAAAATTTAGACAACTCTTCCGATTAATAATTTTTTTTAGATCATCAGCACTCACTTACCTTTATAATGGATTCTATACAACGTTGTTTTAACTTACGATCGCCTAAATCGACGCAAATAGATATTCATATCGTACCCTCTCATTGGATAGAGGGAAACGTTCTATATTATCCCAGAGAAAGTTGTAGGAAGACAACTATTGAAGGTATGATAAAAGCCGGTCGTTACGCGCAATGTGACAAAAAGAAATGGAAACGATACGCATTTATTCCAAAACAGATATTCAATACCTGGGAATTGGCAAATAATTATGTTAATTCTAAGCATGGTACAGATGATACGGATGACACGGACAATGAAAATTTGAGACGGCTTAAGGAGGAACAATTAATAATTAATAATAAACGTCCAGACAATAAAAATAAACGTAAGAGTTTATTTTATATAAACGAGGCAACGAGGGATTGTTCTAGGTAACTGTTTTCTATATTATAATCAGTGAGCTGATTAATTTCTGGTCCAGACGAATTTAGTGAAATCCACATTTCCCTATATTTTCTTACCTTTCGGTAATATGCCCCACTCCTTCTTCTTTAATTTGGGAGGTATGCATCGTATTTTTAATACGTATTACACCGTTAGCACAAAAAAACTTATAGCCTTTATTCAGAGTTAATTTTAAAAATAAGTTATGTCTGCAGACACCAGTAAATTAACTTACCTCCGATAAATTACTCTGAATAATTTAAACTTCATATTTATCCTAATATTACTTTTGAACAACTCTACAGTTTAAGGTAATTAATTTTACTATTAAATGACTAATAAGAATATTTAGGTTACCTTAATATTTCTATTAAGCAACTCGTTAGTTGAACGTAACTAAAATTATCACGTGACTAAACAATCATTTGAAAATTACCATAAAATTCCCACTAAATAACTTGTCAGTTGAAAGTCAGCTGTAATACCCCTAAATTACTCAACTGTCAACACTATACATTACCGGTTACCATATAATTACTATTAAATTACTCGTCAGTTACATTACTATTAAGTGACCACAAAATGAAAATAGCTCGATACCACTTACCATTAGGTTACTTTTTTATGTCTAGTTACTTAAGGGTTACATGGGTAACTCCTATACTACCAAATATTACTTTAATGATTACTGCATTCTGACAATTGTATGACTTTTAAGTTACCAATTTATTAAGTTACTCTAAACAATCCATAATATTACGTTAGAATGACCTCAAAAATTCAGTAACTATTGAATGACTTCTGTATGACTACTAAATAACCAAATTAACTGACCCAATGTTTGCTGGGGTAACTCAAAAATCCTAAGCTGGATACTGCTATATTGAGACCAATCATCACTTATAGAGCTATTAGACGATAATCGAATGTCACTAAACGTCAAAACAAGCTGGGGAATTTTACCAGTTGATCTGACGACGTCTTGAAGTTTTACCAACCCATTAGATGTAAATTGCTCTGGCCGTTGAGGATAAATTGTATTAACGGTTGGTAAATTAATATTTATTCTGATAAGCAGAAAAGTAACTAAAAATGATATCATCGTCCTTTTATAGTAAAAATCCTATATTATATCTATGTTATTTGAGATACAGCGTCCTTGAAACCTTGAGTAGAATTTATTACTAAATTCGGATTTTGAAGATTGACTATTGATTTGAACAAAGGAGACAGATCTTCATTAAAAAAAATGTTATCCTCGAGAAGACACGTAATGTCGTATCGAAGATTCATTTATATATACATAGCTATAGTGAATTTGCGATCAAATAAAACTTTCCCATTTGTTATACATTTTCATTTCAAAATTGTATGCTTCAAAAACCAAAAGCAGCCTACTACGTAAACAATCTGGCACACGAGCTTTCATTGAGAAGATTTTGCATCAAGGGTATCTAAAATGACGTACCTAGGTGGTAACAACCTAAGACAAAGCAGTATCAATACATTATTACTTGGGTTTATTTATAAAATTGATAAAAAAAAAAATTTCTCCGTTTCCTGCTATTTTTTATTCAAAAATTTTATGCTCAAAAAACCCAAAGCAGAGTTTTTAGTTTTTCCTCTACAACTCCAAAATAGGGAGTTTCCCTGTACTTTCTGTTCAACAAATATAGGTAATGTTCTCCATAATAGTTACCTTTTTGTCTATTTAATCATTTTCGTTTGTTACTGAATAATAAATATTTAATTGCTTTATTCCATGCATTATTATTGACTTTCAGGTCCTAAATAAATAATATTCCTTCGAAATGCTACATTGTAACAAAATATCCGAGTTGGATAAAAACTATTTCAAATGGTTTTTAAACCAAACAACATATGAGTCACGGGCAAAAAACATCACATTCAGGGTATGAGCTTGAAATAATACTCAGTGGATATAACTTTTCGCTTTTGATATCCTGCAGTCAGGTTAGTGTTTTATTTAGTATGTACCTGTTATAGTTCGGGGTAGGAGTGTTTAATGAAACTTTGTTTTTAACTTCGTGCATAAACAGTTCTGTAAGTTTTCATTCCATTTTAAATAATATAACTAGAGTTAAACTTACTTCATAGAACAGGGAATGAAGCATTCCACCTGGCAATTTTTTCGTCCAGCATGGATTGACTTGAAATTTTAACAGAAGGTAGGTGATAGCCCAAGGATCAAAATCTATATCGGACCGAGGGCGCTAAAGCCTAGGGGGTGGTTGCCCCCCCCCCCATCTCGGGGGTGAAAATTTTTTATTACATTTTAACCACAGGAATAGATTGAAAAAGTGATTCTAAGCAAAAAATGTTTTATACATTTTTTTTGTAAAATCAATATTTGCAGTTATTCGCGATTGAAAGTAACGCTTTTTAGAGGAAAAAAAACGACGTTTTTGATATGTTTTTCGCGGATAACTCGAAAGTTATGCATTTTATCAAAAAAACTGTAGAGAGCAAAATTGTAGCTTTTAAAAAAACAAGCAAAATACTTTTTTATAATTTTTCTTAAACCAATAGGAACCGAGATATGTCCCATCAATGATTAGCTTTTTTTCCCAAATGCAAAATGTGATAGATTCAAAGTCAAATACCGGAAAAATGATGCATTTTTCGTAGAAAACTCATGGAATCTTTTTCAAAGAGCATATTGAGACCTTCCTTTAAAAAAAAGGTCTGTAGCATCAAAATTGAGTGAATTATGACAAAAATAATATCAGTACCTAATGAATTTTTTATACATCAAAATCGGTGTAAACAACTCCCTAACTACCCCCCTAATTGAAGTTGATCTTTACCCTTGTGCAATTCTCTTTGTACATGTATGGTTAATATGTCCAAGAAGTTTGACCAATTTAAAATTCATAGTTTTCGAAAAATTATGGCTTAAAGTAAAAAATTATTTTTCATAATTTTGTATTTTTTACCCTTTCTTTAAAAATAACTCCGAAAATATTAGAGGTACAAGCAAAGTTAAAAAACAAAATTGTAGCTTTTTTCATGACAAAAAATTTTCCTGTGAGTAGATTTTTTGTACAGTTAATATTTGACGAGATATAGCCGTTTAAAACGTCTACTTACGCACGAGCACCACCTTTTTTTAGCCCTTTAAACTCACCCCATCTAAAAACGAAAGGGCCTGAAGAGATTTAACTTACAGATCCTTGTAGTTCTTGAAAAACCCTACAAAATCGTTTTTGAATAAACTTTTTATCATCAAAAATGAAGGAAATGCGTTAAAATAACCATTCGATTTTTTTTTCGAAAAATTCCAATAGTAGGTAAAGTACAGTGCACTTGGAAGCATAATAATGTACAAAACCGGTTTATTCGGCAGTGGGGCGTTATATATACGAAATATCTATTACAATAGTTTATAAAAATTGCAATGTTGTGAAGGGTGGTTTTAAAAGGTTGAAAAGTTACTTTGCACGTGACACATTTTTTTTACAACAGAATTATTGAGCAAATCCCTATTAGCATTAATTATTTTTCTCTTGTCAAAAAAATCTTTTTTTACCTATCAATAACAGTTGATTTTCAAGGGTTGAAAAAGTATAAAATTGTATTTTGAAATGTAACAAATTCATCATTTTACTAATTCAAACCAATTTTCACCTATCTTAAGATTTATAATGCTACATTTAGGGGTAGTTTTCACCATCTGGGTTCGTCGGCATGACATGATATATAAAGCAGAGGGTAAGTTGAGCTTAATCCCAAATTTTTATGCAAATCAATCAGAGGCGAAATCATTTTTTAAGGATTCGTGATTTTTTTTACATTAAGCTGTAACCGGGGCTGCTTTTTAAGGGTTGAAATATGATGAAATTGTATTCCAAAGCTCGAAACAATCATCATTCAACTTATCCAAACCAAATCTTACCCATTTTCAGATTTAAAATGTTATTTTATGATTTTTGACAAATGAGGGTAGTTTTTACCCCTAAAAACCGTTTAGCGCCGTTCGGTTCGATATAGATTTCGAACCTTAGGATATCACCTACCTCCTAAATTTTTAAAATTTCAAGTCAAACCATGCATGCTGGACGAAAAAATTGCGAGGTTTTACCTTTTTTTGAGCTTCATTCCCTATACTATTCAATCGTTATTAAAATAATGTTCTTTTATTAGAACATAGTATATTATTGAACGAGCAATTTATGATAGCCATAAATTGCGAGATGAATAGTATACTTTATTCATGACCCTTCATTTTTTAATTAAATGTATTTGGTATTATTCTACTTCTAACGTCAAAATTAATAAATACCTAATGTGAGATATATAGATATAAAGATGTAAAGTATCGATATACCGTACCGTTATAAATATATTGTTTTAAAAATATCAATGATAAAAAATATAAATATACAGAATAAATTATTCATACATTGTAATGTGGTAGAGAATTTTGTTAGTGGTTTCCTTTTATTTACATTTGAGAATGTGGACTGTATTTCATAAATGATTTGAACACTTATCAAAAGAATAAATTTATTACAACAAAGCTTCGTAACATTGACAGTGACATTACATTAATTATATATAAAATTGACAAGGATTGTTGTCACATGTTCCAGAATGTTCTAAACATAAAACTCTCAAACTATATATCTATAACTACCCTATGGCGCGCTTTTCTGCCATAACTCGCTTTTCTGCCATAACTCGCTTACGTCCGCGGGCTGTATATTGTCAAGCTCTCTGTGGTAAAGGCAAAGAAAATGTTAAACCAGCAGCGAAGCGTAGTAACAAAAAAAGCATAATTTAGATCGCAACATACATGGCAAAAATACCTCGGTCGACGGTTGGCCATTTGGGTAACCCATAAAGATATTCTCCTCCTTATTGTTAACGTAAATCGATTACATATTTTTCGAATGGAAGAAAATCTACTATTGGGCTTTACTGGAATAATTTTACATTACGTCTGGATATGTTATTCAATTTATACTTTTGTTTCAAATCTGGCTGTGATATTATAATTTAAGTATAGATCGGTGGGACACCATTAATTCAATGGAATTATCCAAAATAAAAAGAGTGAAATGAAAAAGAATGTTCAAAATCCACCACTAAATATTGAAGAAGAGACAAACGATCGCAGAGAGACCAAAGGTCTTCCGGTTTTAGAATTCTCACCGTTAAATTATTGGTTTTGTGGAGGGGGACAAAATCGTACGCACAAAATGAACTCTAACTTTAGTCTTTAAAAATCTGAATCAAGTAATTTTTATATATCGAGGTTTGAATTTTCCGATAAATAATACGGTAATATTATTAAACTGGAACAGTATTAGAAAATGGAGTGTAATAGTATATTAAGTATCAAGAACGGTGAGGGTTGTTTACCGGTCGACAGCAATGTTTTCCAATTTTGCTGGAGACCGGTATTACCCTTAACGTTCGAAATGCTTAAACCATTTTTTGCGCGATCATATTGACATATTCGAATTTCGAATAAAATAATTTAAATTTCTTCGAAATGAACGAAATGTCAAAAGTGACATTTATACTTCTCGATCAGTTTAAAATATAATTTGCATTTTGGTGAAATTGTTTTCATGCTATTTATTACTTTTTATATTGTTCTGTTCGATTCTGTTCATTAAAAAATATCAATCTTATTTTTTATGTTTCTTTTGTGTAATGAATGAAGTAATATATTATTTAGGACCACTTAAATGTATGTAGGGCTAGGACGTAGTTCACTTACCGACGTCTGAACGGTAAGTAAATCACTTACCGACGTGTTAGACTTAGAAACCAGTGAACACAACCTACTGACCTGACAACCGATACTGTAAATAAACAAAAAAGATGGATCGCGCAAAAAATTGAGTAACGAGTTATATTGAACTTACTTATAATCAAAATACTAACGAAGTAGAATGAAAAAAAAAGCAAAACTTGTAACAATACTAATTAATAGTCCAGTCGGGTTAGCATTAAAGGTGGATGTAAAAGCAGCAGGCGAGATTTTTTATGGAATCCCTCAAAAATATCATGATTAATGATAATCAATTGCGTCCACTGGTTTTTAGGCTGTGCTTATTGCACAAAAACAGTTTATAGCCAAAACAACTGAAAACGGGCCTGTTTCGTGTATCGTGCATATTTGTGGGAACAAAGTTATAAAGCAACAAATTTGCTATAAAATTGCGTGGTTCAAAATGTAAAAATCCCCATCCCTGCAGCCACATCGGATGAATAAAAAAAAATTGAAAAAACAGCTGTTTTTCAGATGCAAAATACTAAGGCAATTTTTGATGCAATGTAAATCATTATTTGTCTCATAATACGTTATTTATTCCCGAACTGAATGCAACAAACGGTTTCGATATGTTATTCAGTTGCTGAGTAATCTAATTGTTAATAATCATTGGGTAAAGGAAATAGACATTTTTAGAGTAAAGACATATGCCACAAAAAATTGTTTAAACTTAAAATAATGCTTTTACACATAGTAGAAGGTTACAGCTATCATATGCAATGATTTAATCAACAATTTTTCCGGTTTAACTGATTCAGACGTTAGTTTGAAAAATTGGTTAAATTTTACCTTAGCAACAATTAAGATATCAGTGCGGTTTTTCATTTCAATCCAAATCTACTCACTTGAAGTACCTGAAAAAACACAACTTTTGGCGTTTTGAACGTTCAATTTGGACCATTCAATCCCGAGTTATTGAATCCCAAACTTGATCAACGGTTCTCAGCAAACGATCAACAAGCTAACGAAAAACATTATTGCAAGTTTAAGCAATTTTTTGTGGCATATGTCTTTATTCTAACAATGTCTATTTCTTTTACTTAATGTTTATTAACAATTATTAGATTACTCAGCAACTAAATAACATATCGAAACCGCGTTTGTTGCATACAGTTTGTGAATGAATAACGTATTATAAGACAAATAATGATTTACATTGCTTCATAAATTGCATTTATTAGTATCTTGTGTCTGAAAAACAGCTGTTTTTCCAATTTTTTTTACTTATTCATGCGCTGTGGCTGCAATGATGGGAACTTTTACATTTTTAACCACGGAATTTCATAGAAAATTTCACGCTTTATAACTTTGTTCCCATAAATATGCACGATAAACTGGATACTTTTCGAGTAAAATTCGATAACATGGCGGAGAACAGGCCCATTTTCAGTTGTTTTGGCTATAAAATGTTATTGTGCAGCCAGCACAGCCTAAAAACCGGTGGAGGCAATTGATTATCATTAACCATGATATGTTTAAGGGATTCCATAAAAAATCTGGCCTACCGCTTTCCCATCCATGCAGACTGGACCCGACTGGACTATAAGACATTCTAGTATTCCAGTATTTGTGAGTTACGAGTTTTTGACTGATTTTGGAAAAAATCGATAGTAGGTATCTAGTCACCTATTCCCGCTAACATACTTATATGTTATAAAAGGATTCATAATATTTTGGAAAAATTTGTTAATTAACTTGAGTAGGTCTCCTTTTTTTGTGAGTGTGCAATCAGTTATTCCACATTTTCTGCACACATGTTTAGTGACTTTTCTCATTTTGAAGATGTTGGATTGCTGATAACTTTAAGCAGAGTGCGGCAGTCAGTGAATATTTTAAGTTTTTTTCCGGCATATCCTTTTTGTTTTCCCTGCTTTCATCGATACAGGATATAGCAGCAATCATCTCTTCTTGAACACAGTGTACAATAAGTTGCTTTTTCCATTTTCATAGTTCTTCCACGAGGAGGCTTTTTGAAATACCACAAATTCGTTTAAGTCCAATAAAAAAAGTATGTTCGCTCGCGAGACCATCAGCAATCACATTTCCGACCATTTTTTCCTACACATAATCTGATTTTCATTATAACTATAGCAAAAAAACGACGTATTTTAACTACTTTATGAAAGTATGGGAAAATTTATTAAATAACTTCCAATATTCAAGGTATTGAATTCAATCGCATCTACAAGCGCAAATTAGTTTTCATAATTGAAGCCATTCTCATTCGGAAATATCCACTGCTAGCAGCCCTTTTTGAAGAAGTTTTCAATGTCACTTCTATCAAATTAAATTTGGCTCTCATGTATTGTATCCTTGAAAATGTTTGTAGTTCAAGTGGAGCGGGTATTTGATTTAAAAAAATATTGAATGGTCAGGAATGGATATTGGAAAATTCTCATAACTACCCATTTCTTTTGCTAAATGCTTTCATGGGTCGTAATAGCGTATATATTTTTACTTGACATCTACAGACATTTCGCAAACTGCATGCAGAGACATCTGATAAAGATATAAAAATTAAGAGAAATGGGAAAAATATCTCAACAATTTCTGGATATCCCGGGAACAATCAACAATTATTTTGCATAACTTGTAATTAAAATTCAATTTTCTCTACAAAATTTTGTCTCTGAAAAGTTTGGTATGGAACCATACAAATATCAAAGATAAAAGTGTTAATCTGTTATGAAGTGTATCCTACATGCTTCTTTCGTATATAATTTATGCAGAGACTTCCAAGTTGATGTTTAATTAATGCGTTTTTTAAACTTCTTCACGTTCCCATAAAACCTAGAACCCGATTTAATAATTTCCGAGCTAACTTTCAGTAAATCTTGATGAAAATGAATGTATAATAATAATAATAATATATAATATATAAAACAGCACATTTGTACATTGGGGACTGATACCTAAACAAAGGGTGGAAAAAGGGGAAGGTTTTCTATAAATTCACCATAACCTGTTTTACATCTACATATGCCAATTTTACAGGAATCGTGTAAGTAGTCAGTAGTGTAAGCTCATCGTGAAACAGCTTGTGAACTGTTATGAACCACTTTTATTTGTCTTTTCATGATTCGGTCATTCATAATCAATGAATGAAAAACTGATTGATATTTTCAATTTTCATAGGAACAGTCGCCAGTGAAAACACTGATTTCAAAATAGCTCAAAAACTAAATACCTATTTACACTTTCCATTTCATTGACAATTTAAAACAAAAATGTTACCACTACGCATGTTTCCTAGTTTCAAAACTTTCGGTATACACTATCCAGCAAGAATCGTTTAAACGGTTAATTCAATGATCCGAGATGGAACAGAGAGCTGATAGAAATTGGGAGTTTGGCAAACCTATCTGAAGCTAGGCTGTGTTGGTTAAACTCATGCTCTTGCCAATGTAAGTGAGGTGGATTAATAGCTACGGGCCGATCTTCACCAATTTGGCTCAATCGGAGTACGCAGTGATATCTTTAAAATGGACCCATAATATTTTTATGGACCCATAATATTTTTCCAAAAATCTGAGAACACATGGGGAACTACTAGATAGAAAAGGAAGATTCTCCCTTCTACGTTATATGAGCTAAAGCTTACAGGTATCCCAAAATTCCTCCAAGGAATGGGAATGGTGGCACTGCGTGTCTCTTATGATTGCCTCAGGAGCTACTACTACTACTACTACTAAATGTGCAGGCGAGCCTTGTCCTGGACAACTCAAGCCAAGGTTCCGACACTGAGGCCACTAGCGGGCCCATTGTGCCAATCCTGCTACCTAGTCATCCATGAAGACGAGCCCTTCAATAAAGGCCGCAACCTTTTTCAGTGGATGCCTGCTTGTGTCTCCAGGAGCCATGACAGTGACTCTGAAGATTCGCCTGCGTAATACAGCCCAGTGTGGACACTCTAAGAGAACATGAACTGACGTTTCATCAGTCATGCCGCAACCCCTACATAGGGAACTTTCCTCTACTCCTAGATTGTAGAGGTGCTTCCTCATACAGCAGTGCCCTGTTAGGAGTCCTGCTATCTTCCTTAGCCTACTCCTTGGTAGTTCAGTGGCTGCCCTGGCGTGTCCATCAGTCCATCCCTTCAGTAGTTTGGATTGTCTAGGACCCTGCAGAGCATTCCAATGAGCGAGGTGCTGATTTCTCAGCCACTTCTTCGTCTCCTTGCGTATTCTTTGTTTTGTTAGGCCCGGGCCGCAGAAAGGAGCTGCCGCCCCTTCCGCAGCCAGTGCATCCGCCATCTCGTTGCCTTCAAAACCAGAGTGGGCTGGAATCCATTCTAGCCGCACCACGTTCCGCCTTGCAAGATAAGCAAGTAGTTCTCGACATTCGTTAGCAAGTCCTGAGTTGCCGGTATACCCACTCAGGGCTTTAATTGCTGCCTGACTGTCGGAGTATATGGTTATGCGTCGATCCACATAACCTCTGTCTAGGTTTATCTGCGCACATTCCAAGATAGCATATATCTCGGCCTGATATGCAGATACACCCTCACCCAATGGTACACAAACCTGTGTTCTTGGGTTCCTGGAGTAAATTCCAGCCCCTGCTCTATCACCGGAGCATGAGCCATCTGTGTACCAGACGGTCCCATTAGGCTGTGTATTACTTTCTTTTTCCCAGGACTCTCTATCCCGTATCATGGCCCTATATGGGGTAGCGAAGTAGTACTTACGCAGGCATTCATCAGCCGCTCGAGCCAGAACTGGAATATCTCCCAGGAGCCGGAGCTTCAGGAGCTAAGTGAGTACAATATTTTTTGGTTGATTACACAAATGTTAATACGATTTTATTGTTATAATTTTTCACTCACCTGTTGGTAAAAATGTAGGTCTGACTTCGAAAGTCCAATAAGGGCAGCGGTATATGACGCACACGTCCCAAAACTCAGGATGACAATGTATCGTAACCTCATTGGCAAGGTGACGTAAATAAGGTAATCCAATAGTAGCACCCAACCCAAACTATCTCTAGAAGTCACTTCATTCTTTTTAAGAAAAAGTGTCATTAATATTTGTGCGTTTGCAACGTGCCAGCATAGATGTGGGATGCCGGCCCAAATTAATTTGCTTTCATAGCTTCTTTTACACCAAATTAATATGCAGCTATTGAGGGTTAGAAAAAAACTCATGAACCCGAATATCCATACATCTTGACCGCTGGGAACCTGGAAAAAATAAAGCTGCTATTATAAAAACAAAATGGGGTTTCATTGCTTTCCGGATACCCAATTGATAATCTGAATCTGAGTGGTAATCTGAAAATGTTACGAACAAACCTATACACGAAATTTGGGTAGACCTAAAGTTGACCGTTAACATTGGACGGAGCAAATGTAACAGTTACTCGATACAAAGCTAAATCAGGAAAGTCACTAACAATCTACTAGATTTTCTCAATGCTGCCATGTAGTCCAGTAAATGAAGGAGGAAAATAAGGCAAAGTTATCATTAATGACGCCCTGTTTTCATCTTCCGGTTGGAAGTTGCATTTGGTACCTCATTAAACATGAGACAAAGTTCTGCATGAAAACGCGTGCGAGGGCGGAGAAAATGGCCCCAAAAGACCAGGAAAATAGGTTTTCAGCCATTATCTCCTAAAATACGGCAGTTAGAGATTTTCGGTTCAAATAAAAATTGAAGTTCAGTTAATTTTATACAAAAATGGTCCCCATGATTTTTCTCGCAACAGTAATATTTTCTGCAAAAAATCGGGTTGAAAAACCGGAAATTTTGTACAAAATTTGAGCTGGGGGGTGTTGGAAATCCATTATTTTCAATGTTTTGGATTGTGGAAACCAATTGTAGATGGCGCCACCACATTTTACAGATTGGGAAAATCCTTGGTGCCATAAATGAGAAACTCTGTAACCAGACACTTTTGATGGATATTTATGTTTCCGAGGGTCTTGTTTTCCTCTCAGATGAGGCCTCAAGATATACTTATTAGGAAAACGGTCTAGAATATTAATTCTAGCGAGATGGACCTCACCAGTGGACCTGAATCTAGCAACAATCAGCTTTGCACATGTGGCAAAATACTGCAGTTCATTAGGTTTTTGGTAAGGAAAACTGAAAATGCCTCAAGAGTGGAGAATATTTACCCATAATACTAAGCAACAATTTCTTGCAGATTCTCCGCAAATTTTTGCAAATTTTTTTGCAACCAGACTGATTGACGTTTTTGGAATAACGAGTTATAAACGTTCTTCATGTTTCATTTATTATGGAAAAATATATATTTTTCATTTATTTATTTATTTATTTATTTATCAACGGGAGAGCCCAATATACTGATACAAGAATAATACATTATAGACTAAAATATTACATAGAAAATTTTTAACAAAAGTACAAGAGATTCACGGGTTAGTTGTTCGTGAATTGATGGAAAAAGTATATAAAAATACATTGCAATTATGACATAAATCTGTTCGTCACCAGTCATCATCTGATTGTTGGTCAAGAACTCCTTCTGGGTCTAGAGCTCCCTCTAGCTCTACCCCGTCAACAACTTCTTTTGAGTCTACAGTTTCCTCTAATTCTACCTCTTGGGATAACATATTATCGCTGTCTTTATAATTCAAACACTGGCCTGACTCACACGAACCACAAATAGATGAGCAAGGTAGCCCTGCTTTCTTGCATGAACATGTTCCCTTACATTCTTTCTAACATTGACAAAATATCATCTTTAAGATTGCCGGAAGCGCTGGCTCTTTAATGGTTTGGAGCGGCATGAGTATATCCTCTGCACGTTTCCATCCCCATTTTTCTGGTAAACAAATGTTCTTGAATAAAAGCAACATGAACAAATTCTCACCTTTTGCTCCAATTTTACAAGATTTAAATCTTCACTTTCTATGTTTTGGGTTAGTGATAGAAGTTAATTTTAACGAAAAACGTCAATATTTTTCACTTTTATGACTTTTCTCTCTATAATTGACAATAATATTTATCAAAATAATGACAGAAAACAAACACATTTATGCCTCCAAGCGTGGCCGCATGGTTTGTAGCAGACGATACGAGCGCCACGTAGAGCACACGCGCGGCGGACGACGGAGGAACGAAAGTAATAAATTTAGCGTATACATTTAGATATACTGGTTTTTCCCCGGGGTATCAAAGGTATGACTTATATACATCGATGGAAAGGTGGGAATTCCCCCGTTACACTAATTAAGGTGTTAAAACGTTAGAACTAAAGAGCAGATAGAAAAAAAACCATAAAAAAAGTGCGTTTTTTCCTTGAGCCCGCGTTTTCTAATTTTATTGAAAAATGGACGACTTCGTCAAAAAAAGTAATTGCACAATCGAAAAGTAGACATTCTTAGCTTTCAAATGATGTATCATAGAGACCAATCGGATCATGTATACATTTTTAATTGATGGTTGATCACAAAATTTCCCTGCGCTCCAAAAACAGCAAAAATTTGGGATTTAATAAACAACGATTAAATAAAAATTAAAAAAAATTAGGGTATACAAATTTCAGGGATGACAAAGGACCTTATGAAGACCCATAATCAAGAAAATTTTGAGTAAATTAGTGCAATACAAAAAAAATAGGAACAAATTCCTGGCGAGGTCAAAATTGCCCGGGAGCAGAAAGTTTGACCCGTGTTCCGATATGGCCAAAAGAGTCAAGCGTGACTCAATTCACAGGGTATGATAGCAGCAGAATTCCTTTTTTACATGAACTTTGAATCATGAAAAAATATGCATTTTTCACAAAGTTATTGAATAATTTGTCTCCCCGCTGATGTGTAAATACACGGACTGTGCTCTCCGGCATACAGCACAGAAGCTCATTATTCGAGGTGCGCTTGGTGCCGTTTATCTCGAAACCGGTCAAATTTTGAAGAAAAATCATGGAGACCATTTTTGTAGAAAATTAACTAAACTTTAATTTTTATTTGAACCAAAAATCTCTAACTGCCATATTTTAGGAGATATTCGCTGAAAACCTATTTTTCTGGTCTTTTGGAGCCATTTTCTCCGCCCTCGCACGCGTTTTCATGCAGAACTTTGTCTCATGTTTAATGGGGTACCAAATGAAACTTCCAACCGAAAGATGAAAATAGGGCGTCATCAAGGTTAACTTTTTTCATTTATTTATTGGACTAATGTTTGCAATGCGTTAAGTGGTTCTTTACTAAGTAGTACTTATTCTGCGGCGGTACAGCAAGCAAGATAATTAAGTGCTTCTTAAATTTGATCACAGCTTACGATAGTGATGCTTGTATTCGAAGCAGTGCAAATAGGCATGAATACCTTAAAACGGAGATATTTTTGATGTGTCACTGCTGATCCAAATAGAGGCAAACCTTTTGGTTGAGCAGCAAGAAAAATTTCAGATTTCCAAGCTTTTGTGAATTAGTCTTTCAACTTCAGGGAAGATACTTAAAATAGTTTCCCCCCAACATCCCATGTCATGGAATATAAAAAAAAAATTGGGCATAATTGACGGAGGGTACACACTAAAAACGTGGTTGTTCATCTTAGTTATTTTCAGATCAGATAATCCTGACCAATATTTGTATGGGCATCCTTTCACTCATCCAAACATGGAAATTACAACGATAATACAAATAAAACTTAAAATCAAGGACTAACTCACTGAATGACCTAGATAATTCAATATTTTCTCTTCACAAATAAACCATTCACATGTTTTCTTGATGATTTATGCTTATTGATTAAACAAAAATAGAATTTTGATCAATAAAACTGGAAACACGAGTATTTCAGAAGTTTGTCTTACAATTTATTGAAATGTGGAGTTTCTTATTCACTCTGAGCTCTTTTTCATTATTCAACGTAATTGTTGGAGAAACAAAAATGATGAATATTTTTCCAATAGTTGTTGATAGATTTGTGCCTTCCAAAGCATATCACTAATAGTGAGTTTCCATTTTTTCCTCCACCATAACACGACACTTGAAAATGAAAATGAAAAAAAAATTGATGAATGAGAAAAAAAAAACTGCAGATATTAGGTGACTACTACACCCAATTGATATGGCAGTCTCTGTTTTTCATCTAACCTTACCTATCAGGATAAAACACATAATGTGACAATTTCGTGAATTCGATGATTTTGTATTGTCTAATCACAAAATCTTTTTTGAAATCTTCACATTAAACAAAACAATTAGAGTGATGTCCCTTCTAACTCCAAACTAATTTTATAGGGGAAGTTACAGAATACGCCCCAAAGTATCACTTATTCTCCCAATATCAAAATATAGGTAATATTATTGAACTTTATAGAAGTACAATCAAACTAAATGTATAATTTAACTCCTACACTTTACAAGTCCCTGACAGATGTCTCCTTCATCCCAATTCAACCTAGCCTAGGCGAACTTAAACTTAACACAACAACAACAGAATCCGATTTTACCATTGTTTGTATATTAACATTGACATTAAAACTTGATTTGCCAGAATAATTTGAAACTGTCTCAAACAGTCTATCCGAATGTACGGGTTTGTTGATATAGTTCGAAATCTTGTATCGTTCTCAGCTATTGACAAAATATATTATTTAAAAAGTTGTATCTAAATTGCAGTTGTACACAGAGTCCACAAGAAATCATTCGATTATCCTTTTTTTTATTGAAGATACACTTACTGCTGCAAAATATGTTCATTTACTCGACAATGGTATTATACCTATAATGAATCGATTATTCCTAATATAAACGTTCACACTTTTCGCCAATTGGCAAAGCCGATTCGAAGTAGATGCGACCATTGGCACGAGCCAATAAGCCAGCCGTGTGTGAATAAAAATTGCTGAAGTGTCGGAAGCCAGTGTTGTATCTGATGAAGTGGTGATAACAAATCCAAATTTTCGACCTCCAAAGCCCTCCGGATCATTGTTAAATATCTCAAAAACCTTCAAACTTTTTTCAGGTTTTGCCAATTTTAACCACCAAGAACTAATATTACGGCAGAAATAGTTATATACAATCTTGAAGCAAACAAAATTTGCAAGAAAACGAGACTAATTTCGTCCTTGTAGGTTAAATAGTTTCTGAGTTATGTGTGGCCTCGGAATGTGTGTGGGGAAATCGCCTCCAGGTATGTCATATATTTGAAAAATCGATACGGGTCAAACGTAACAGTGGTTTTTGATGGATACCCATCTGACGCATCAGAAAAAAATACCAAAAGCTCGGAACGTCTTCGTAGAACTAGAACAACGTCCTCTCCTGATGTTATCTTCGACGAAACAACAATTGCTACAGTTCCTCAAGAGAAGCTTTTATTAAACGACAGGAACAAGGTTAGACTTATCGACATGCTGAAGGTGCATCTAAAGAGGGACAAAATTGTAACCCTACAGGCAGAGGAAGATGCTGACCGGTTAATATTAACCACAGCCATTTCCATGTCCTCTGCCTACGACCTAGTGAAGATGGCCGGCGAGGATATTGATCTGTTGGTTCTACTTTGTGGTTTGTTGCGAGATGCGATCGAAGAGAATCATATTCGAAAAATGTGGGAGAGGTAAAATCCCAGACATCATATACTCGTCAACTTCATTCACATACCGAGCACAACCCGGACTAGCCTTGTTTCTGCATGCGTTCAGTGGTTGTGACACATCCGCCGTTTTTGGACAGGGGATGATGAAATTTCTATCGATACTGAAAAAACAACGGCACCTGGAACAAAACGCTGAAATTTTTCTGAGCTCCAATTCCACACCTACGCAACTCGCAGAAGCAGGAGAGAGCTTTCTCGTTTCGCTATATAGAGGCAATAGTAAGTCCCAAAATATCAATGACCTTCGCTTCCAGTTGTTTATAAGAGTGGCAGCTAATTCTAAAATGAACCCCGCCAGGTTGCCTCCGACAAGGGATGCTGCAATATTTCACTCTCTGCGTACTTACCAACAGGTAAAGAATATATTTTATATCATATCGTCTATCAGTCACTATAGATTTTCGCGACATATGATTCTCAGTTGTTTTTTTTACAGGTACAGAAGTGGCTGGGAAACGAGAAGAATCCTCTTGATTGGGGTTGGATTCGAAGTGAACAAGGCCTCATTCCGCAACTGATGACGAAACCACCAGCTCCTCAACCCCTGCTAAATATGATTTTCTGCAACTGCAAGAAAGGTTGTACCAACAACTGCGGTTGTAGAAAAGCAGGACTCAAATGCTCGGCTGTTTGTAACCACTGCAGCGGTCAATCTTGCTATAACATACCACACCTTATTGACGACATTGATAAGCCACTTATCGACGATCCACCGTCAGATGACGATTTAAATCCACCTGATGATGAAGAAGTGTTGACACAGCAAGCTGCCCTCAAAAGAAGTGCTGTGGATTTAGAGGATCAGCCTGGTCCGTCAAAGATTTTCAAAAATAACTAATATATATATA
>CAJUYG010002860.1:0-26326 GCA_910591675.1 Galerucella calmariensis
ATTGCTAACGACTTATGCAAGGAGGATCAAGAAGACCAGAAAATTCTTACGAAACATCTTAAAGCTGCAAGAGCCCGACACTTATCTGCCGTTATTAGAAGTAAATCCTTGATAGTAAATGGAGAAGAGCACACTCTTCAACAATTAAAAGAATTTGAATAAAAGTTTAGTGAAGATAGCGGTTCCACACCGATTTACGTTATTGCGGTCTTCATTTCAATGCGCCAAGTGGTTCTACTAACGAGAACACAGTGGCACCTGTAAAAAAGGGCAATACATCACCAGCTGATTTAGTCTTGGAAAGTGAAAATACCAAATATCATAAAACCAACTCTAACTCTGGAGCCAAAAACGACAGAATTACTAGGAATCGGAAGAATCATAAAAATTGACATAAATTCGCGTTCCCATCTCTATTTAATCCTTTCGGTCCTGGCGTACATTGTAGTGTACGGCAATTCAAATCTATCCTAATACAAAGTTCATTTCGATTATAACCATTGCGTCCCAGCATACACTTGAATGTAGGTACATTGTAATACCGTTATAATACGTATGGTGCCATCTATGAGCACAGAAATGAAACATTTTATATTTTATTTTGACAGCGATCGTGTTTCGAGCGGAATCGACAAGTGATGTGTTTAGTATTTTTCTGTTTGTGTTACCTCAGATTATCATTTTGATCTACATTTTTTCAGTTATAAACAACACTTCAAACTAGCTGTCTTAAATATTAGTTAGTGCTTTGGTGATTTTTTTTCGGATTTATCGTCAAATATAGACACGTACACTATTGTGTACATTGGGTCTTGGTGAAGTGAGTAAATATATCCAACTTATTTTTGAGAGTTTATAAAAAGGGTACTCTTCCAGTATTTTTTTTCAAGATGAGTGATAGACAGCTTTCATACGAAGAGCTTGTTCACTATTTGGAAAATAATGACTCAGACCTTGACATTTTGAGCGAAGATGATGACGGATGGGAGATTGATTCTCATATACCACAAGGTTCGTTTGAAATTGATTGTTTCCAAATTGCATGTTTGCTAATAAGATATATTCAAATGATTAGGTGCGCAGTTTGGAATGGATGAGCCCGAAACTCCTGATTTGGAACCTGAGCGGGATGAGGTATTTGCAGATGTTCCTCATGTTTTTCTTCAGGAGCAAGCGGATGTGTACGTTGAAATGGCCGAACCTTCGATTGAAATTGTGAACCCTCAACAAGTTTCCGATGAAATTTTGCAAAAAGAGCCCACAGCAAGTAAAACTGCACGTATAAATTTGTACTATATAGAAAATGAACTGACACAAAAAAGTACATTTCTTGGCGCAAAAATGTACAATACCTTACCCCAAACATAATATGGTTTCATCCAACGACTATTCAGCCGGTAGAATTGGAGAGTCCCCTACATTTTTTCCGAAAATATTTAACTAATGATTTATTCAACCTTATGGTTGAGAATACAAATCTTTACGCCGTACAGCAGCATGCTAGGTTCCCTCCAACCTGTCAGGGTGAGTTAGAAACTTTTGTAGCTCTGCACATCCTAATGGGAAATCTGAATTATCCCAGAGTTCGCTGTTATTGGGAAAATGAATTGCGAATTCCTATGATAGCTGATGCCATGGCTAGAGATCGGTTTTTCAAACTGCGAAAACATTTGCATTTCGTGAATGTTCAAGAAAAACCACCCGAATGTAGGGATATATTGTGGAAAGTGCGACCACTTTATGATATACTTCGAAGTCGTATGTTAGAACTGCCTTTGGAAACCACTTTGTGTATCGACGAACAGATGATCCCCTTCAAAGGCCAAATAAACATAAAGCAAAATGTCAAAGGGAAGCCTAGTCCATGGGGTATAAAGTTGTTTGCTTTGTGTGGCACAAGCGGCATTATGTACGACTTCGTAATTTATCAAGGTTCTACTACAGAACTTAATCCTGATCAACAGGAATTTTTTGGTTTAGAAGCCTCTGTTGTTTTGAAGCTCACTGAGCGGATCAATGAGAAAAATGTACAATTATATTTTGATAACTATTTCTCGAATTATAATATTCTCCAGTATTTAAGAAATAGAGACATATATGTTGCTGGTACTGCACGAATAGAACGTTTCAAAAATCCTCCCTTCTTCAAAGATTCTGACATGAAAAAGAAGGGTCGCGGTACTGCAGAGGAGCTCATAAGTGGAGATGGAGAAGTTATTTTAACCAAATGGTTTGACAATAAGCCAGTAACTATGGCTTCTAATTACATGGGTATCGGATCAGCAGATCAGTGCAAAAGATGGGATTAACAATCCAAGGAGTACATAAATGTTCCTCGTCCAGAAGTTATCAGAAACTATAACGTCAATATGGGTGGCGTCGATAAAATGGACTTTCTGATAACTATTTATAGAACTACTATCCGGTCACGTAAATGGACCCTTCGAATGTTTACTCATGCCTTAGATTTAGCTTGTACAAATGGATAGCTTGAATATAAAGCTAAAGCTATAGCCCTTGGATTGGGAAAAAAGGATGTTATGGACCTTTTGCATTTTCGTGCATACATTGCTGAGGCTCTTATTGGTACCAATAAAGATATACGAAAAAAAAAACGGGGAAGGCCCTCAACTTCATCGTTATTGCTTCCGCCTTCTGTAACTGTGAAACATGAACCACAGGAAGTACAGCCTGTGGATGAAGTACGATTAGATGGCTACAATCATTTACCTACAATTGATGATAAAAGCTTTGCATCCCGTTGCAAGTTCCCCGAATGTAATATGTGTCAAAAATGTAATGTACATTTATGTATTGCGAAAAAACAAGATTGTTTTTTCTTGTATCATACAAGAAAATAAAAACTGAATAAGTAGATACAATTTTTTTATTGCCAACATTTCAAAAGATCATAAATATTAATATTTTTTGCGTTGGGGGTAATGATTCCGTTGAGTCCCAGTGTACACTACGGTGTACATATCAAATGTCGAAATTGGATAAAGATAAGATCTATTATCAAAAGCTAAAAATCATTAAAAAAAAATAAAGATATTATGTACCAAATTTCATAATTTTATTCCAATTAAAAAAAAATCGGGACCGAAAGGGTTAATACCTACATTTAATATACCATTATTAGAATATTGTATTATATTCAGTATCCGATCCATTTCACAATTTAAACCTTTTTTTATATTCTTTATTGTTTTTTTCTAGCATAGCTGTTGATATTAATATTTATTTACCATGTGCAAATTGATTTCAGTTTGTAATATCAACGCCAGATCGATTTTATCAAATTTTCTTGCATTTAAAAACGCCGTTCATGACCGCTTTGACATTATCACAGTGTCTGAATCTTGGTTAAATGCTAAAATTAACGACGAAGTTGCTTCTTTACCTGGATACAGGCTATTTAGACTCGATAGAATTAAAAGAAGGGGAGGGGGTGTTGCTATTCACATAAAAAATATCTTCCAATGTAGTTATATATATTAGAAATTATAATATTTAATTAACAACATTGTTAAGTTTTACATCATATATGTAACACATTACATTCCAAATTCAAAAAATGAAATCAATCACAAAATTGATTTCACAAATGAAACAATTTTTGATATCTTGAAATCTAATACAAATTTATAATTAAATATTAATACATACAAAAGACATGAGACTTCAAGCAAAATCAACATGTATTGAATTGAAATCGTTTATTTCTATTGAACCATGGACATAATAATATACGTTCATGTATTGAATTTATGCGCTACTTTATAGCACAAGATATACTAGCAACTACCGTAGGAAAAAAGGATGCTTTATAGGTACCTTAAAAATCGTCAAGTTATAACTTACTAATTTAAGAAAGATCTTATTTTTATTCAAATAAAAATAAGCCAGTACTGGAAAAATCCTTATATTTTAAGTAACTACTTAAAACAAGAAGAGTTTGCTTATGGCCATAAGTAATCCCTTTTACATGGAGTAGTCACTGACCTTTTATTCAATTTATACTAAGAAAATACCTAAATAAGAGGAAGTAGAAGCCAATACTTTTTTTATTCAATAGACTCATTGAATATGAACAAAATAAGACACTGTTGTCTACAAAAATGTTTACCAGTTTATTACTGATCACTTTCACATTCATTACTCTCACTTTCCTATTCATCACTCCCACTTTCATCTGATGAACCAGTGTTGACAGTGAAACACATAATTTCTACCACATTGTAACGAAGTTACTAATTTTCCGATTTGCGAAAGCAACAATTATTCCGGTTTTATATTTAAATCTGTATTTTTCAACATGAAAATATAACATATTTGTATTCCACGAACACGTGTTCGTGGATCAGCCTAAGAAAATTTTAACAAATTTAAAAATGTTCAAAATCTAGATATAATACACCCTAATAAGGGGATCATTTTAATTCTATTGTTATCTTAAGATATTTTACTTTGTGACGTCAATGTGTTGTCGAAAAGTTTCTTGTAACAAATACCTGAAGATGGCTTAACAGCCGAAAGCGCTCTGCGATTTTTAACAATTAAAAATTTACACAGAATACAAATATGTTTTCTTGAAGTTCTTGTAGAGCCAGCTGTCCGATCACCACGCCGTCTACAGAGCAGCCGAGAACCGAACCAGAGTAAGTTTTGCAATATTTGTGTCCGTGACCCGATACAGAGAAGACCGCAGCACATATTCCGAAGTGAGTTTTTGATTATAACTTGAGTACTGTTCTCAACCGCCGAATTTCTAAGTTTGGGCCTTCAGCCACCCGTTGATATACCGAGGGAAAGGAAACTGCTACTGGGGGCACTGAGTTTTCACATCTCGGTAGTAGTCGCGAAACTGCCATTGAGGGCGCTGAGTCTTCACATCTCAGTGGTAGTCGGGTTAGTGCCTTCAGCCAACCGTTCACATACCAGGGGAGAGGAAACTGCTACTGGGGGCGCTGAGTCTTCACATCTTAGTGGTAGTCGGGTTAGTGCCTTCAGCCAACCGTTCATACACCGAGGGAGAGGAAACTGCTACTGGGGGCGCTGAGTTTTCACATCTCAGTAGTAGTCGCGAAACTGCCAATGAGGGCGCTGAGTCTTCAAATCTCACTCATCTCAGTGGTAGTCGTGTTAGTGCCTTCAGCCAACCGAGTCAGATTAGGATTTAAAAAAAGTGTTACTGGAAACACAGGGCGGGAATTTCATAACGCGTAACCTGAGAACCGTACCCCTCTACCGTAGAGCTTTGTTTGCACACGTTTAATCTTTCGCTTTAGCACGCGCCCGCTTTCGCTTGCACACCCCCCGTTTTTCGTAGTAATAACCCGTAGGTTTGCACTTTTAGATACCGTTGCTTTTGCTTTGCTTATAGCGTAGTGATTTTGTTTAATTCTTGCGTTAATTTTTTTCATTGTTAGAGGATTTAATAAATGTATCAAGAGTAACCATTGTTTTCCTTCAACTTCTGGCAACTCTGAGGAAAACATAGCAGTGAATACCCAGGTTGGCAATCCAGGAGGACAGGTAAAATCTGTTCTACCGGCTACAGTGCATTCGTCAACACCATATTGACCCCTGGAGTATTTTCCTTCTTCACTGACGCTGCCCGGAGCATACCACTTAAAAAAAAAGTAAGTATGCACTTTTCAGGAAAAATACGGAAAATGTCGGCTTCAAATCCTCTTCTTGATGAGATTAATCAGTATTGAATTCAGGCTGCCTTCTGGACATTTTTTGTGAAATTCGTTTAAATAAATTACATTTCTTACCAGGTGAGTACCTGTGTAACGCTATTAGCGAAAACTTGATATTGTGTTGTGACATTTGAGTTTTAGTGTTAGTGGTTTATGTTGGATTATTTTGAAGAATCTGTGATTGTGAAGTTCGTTTTTTGGGTACGTACTGCAATTTTATTATCTAACATATAAATCTATATGGATATAAACCATTCCAGAATTATGAGTAATGCTTATATCAAGGAGTTGAATAAATACGAACCAGTGAAGTCACAAAATATAACGAAAAAACTTAAAACTTTGTCTGTTCTTATCGATATCATACTTATTGATACAGACCTTTAATAATTTTGTTTTTGTGCAATATCGGTCTCAAACTGTAGAATGGGAAGACAGCACGGAAAATTTCCCAGTAGGGTGAACAAGAACAAAAAAACAAAGATTTCAATGGCTCGAAAATTATATTGGCGAAAAAAAACAGTAAATTATTACCAATATTTTCTGTTTTTTTTTAGTGTTTTGCAGGACAAACCTCGATCTTGTTGAAAAAAGAATTAAACATGATCACTCCTACTGAAGTGACATATCAGTAACAGGAAATGCTTCTGTTGAATCTGTTGATGCTGATATCCTGGAATCAGTGATTGATGCAGGGTAAGTTCAGGCTGTATTTCACATCCCCCAAAATTGAATATATATATATATATATATATATATATATAGTACATAGTTCATTCATATTTTATTATAATTAACTGATTCAATTCGTAACAGAGGAAACTGTAAGTTTTAGGTGGGTTTTGAGTTATGAGGAAAAAAACGAATCATTCTATTCAGTTTTAATCAAAATATCCATATGGTTCCAAGACACAATATAATATTTTGTTTTTTAGAAGCTCAGTAGTAGATGTTACCGCAGTTGATGTGAATTTTCCTGTCAGTGAACACGAAAAACATTCTCGGCTGCTCAGCATTTTAACCTTCAAATGTGATATTTGTGGGTATGCAGCATCTTTATCTCAAATAAATGTGAGTAGTAGTAGTAGAAAATTATTTAAGCGATGCCTGGGAGAAAAATCTATGGAAGTGCATTGGAATTGCTGGGAAGGAAGAACATGAAATTGCTTTCAATGGTGGACAAATTGATAATGATGGTATTGTTTGGACTGCTATATGTATATGCAAATGGTGGTTGGAGTCATCGCTCATTTGGACACAGTTATCATGCTTCTTCTGGTGTGGTTAGTACATCAACAATAACAATTTATTTATTGTTGAAAATTTAAAAAAATTCTCTCATTATTAAAGTTTCATTTTCAGGCAATTATTATAGGAAAAGCTACAGGCAAAATTTCATTTCTGGGAGTGAGAAATAAATACTGAACATAACAATGAATGTTCCTCAGAACATGTGTGCTTCAAAAATTGGTCTGGCTCTTCAGGAGCTATGGAAGCAGATATTTTTATCGAGGGATTTAAAACAAGCATATAAATGCATAATTTGAAATTTGTTGGTGATGGTGATTCTTCAGTTTATGCAAAGATAAGGAAAGAAGTGTCGTATGGAAGTGATGTTGGAAAAATTCACTGTACCCATCACGCAGTGTAGAACTACGGAAAGGCACTGTACAAAATCAAAGCTGACACCACCATTAATTCAAAGGGACGGAAACTGCTTACAACTCAAGTAATAAGAAACTTGGAGGAAATTGTCATGTGGGTTTTATACATAAACGCCCATGGTGTAGTTGCAGCATTAGAAGCATATTTGGGGAATGGACCTAATCATGTGTTTGGATATCATGCTAATGGTAAGGCTAGTAATTGCAATCTGTTGGGGAAGTGGAGAACAGTAAAATTGAGTTGCTGGAAATGACAGGCATTTATTACCCCATAATGGATAAGTCACAGTTTGTTTTATTTGAATTTATTACTTACAAACCAATTGCCATTTAGGTGCTCTGGGTCGGATGATTGTCAAAGGCAAACAATTGATTGACAATGAGACCAACAATCGGGCGGAGATGTTTATGTCGATACTATGTAGGCTCAATGCGGGAAAGGTAAACTTGACACAAAGAGGATCCTTTGCAACACGTGCCAATCTAACAGGACTTCGATATGATGATGGTATTGCTTGGCAAGCGGAATCATGGAAGATTCATCATGAATGGATGTCCTGGGGAACATTTTAAAACTTTCATTGATAAAAAGGAGTGGAGCCATGAATTAGAATGCTAGGCTCAATGCGGGAAAGGTAAACCTGACACAAAGAGGATCCTTTGCAACACGTGCCAATCTAGTCTAACAACTTGCTCTGTGTTTCCAGGAATGGTTATTATATAATTATTTGATAATATATTGTTTTTATTTATTTTAGAGGAGTTGTTGAAAATTAAAGGTATTTCAATACGAAGGGTAATCAATAATTTCGTGTCGTTATTAATGATAGCCTTTAATTTTTTCAATAAGTCCATACCTATTAAACCTTGGTAATTATTATTAAAATTGAATATATAAAATTTATGAGTACCACATTTATTAAAAATTTCAAATATTGGTATTATTACTATTTCGTCATGAAACGTTATATCATGAGATGTTTGAATCTGGAAATGTTCACGTTTTCTTAAATTGGGGTAAAAACTTTGAGCTATTTCAGAATTTATTAGACTACGTGAACTACCTATGTCTACTAAAAATTTTGCATTTAATTGGGGTATATGAATAGATGGTAGTTCGGTTTCAAATAAATTATTGATTTTTATCACATTTGTTGGTTTGGTGGTGTTACCCTGTGAAAATTTATATCACCTGCCAACATATCGGACTGATAATCGTTGCAATCAGTTTCTTCATTGGGACAATATACATTATCGGTTGTATTTCCGTTATCATATCATATCATCCAATTTCGATTACTTTGGGCTGTTTCTATGTTATAGAGTTCTTGGTGAATAAAATTTTTGGGACCGGTACTTTGAAAATGATTTCTATTGGAGTTTTTGGAGTTTCTATTGCAAATTTTTGTATTGATTCATAAGGAAATCACAATGTTCCAAAAATATTTCATAAGTGCCACTATCACCATTAAAATTAGGTATTGTATCAATGTATAATTTCATTAATTGATAATTTACAGGAGTTTCGTTAATTGGCATTGTGTTATTTCGTAATGATAGATTATTTACTATATTAATTAATTTTTGTAAAATGTTAAAACTTCAATAAATCGTATTCTGGTTTTCTTAACACTCACTTGAAAAAATATTGTATCCGCTAATATTTTGAAACAAACAAATGAGAGAAAGAAAAGAATAAGCAAAAAAATTATGTGAATTTCTATATGCTTTAGTTACTCACAGTTGATTCAAAATTTTGCCACAAGAACAATTGTAATGAATTAAAATAATAAAGGAAGGATAATAGGATGGCTCACCCAATCTCCAAGTCTTCTTTGTGCAGGGACGTATTCTCCGTCTGGACACTCACAAGAAAGTCTTTAAGTTTTTTTTCCGAAAAAACTGTGAGTTTCGTTTCACAAAGAATTAAAATTCACGACGTTTCACGTTATGCACACGAAAAACTGTCTCGAAACTATCCTACTGACTGCGCCAATTACCGTACTGTATAAGTCGGAAGAGTTTTTAAAAAAGAATTTTATTATTACAATATTACAATTGAACTTAACAATGTTATGACAAAAATTAGAATGAGCTGAATTACAATGTTCTGCAATTTATATGCTTGGTAATAATTGCTGACAGTGCACCGAGGCTGATGTAATACAACTCCCTTATGGTATAACATAGGGTGGAGGTCCCACCATAACTAGCGACTGTGAGTTGGTTGCTGTCATTAAAGGTTTTATTGTAAGGTAAGGTTTAGTCTCTTTTCTCCCTCATATGCCCTTTGCAAGTTTAGGGTGGCGGAAAAATATTACGTGTGGTCTTTAAACTTCGCTGGCGCCCATAAATATTAGTAACTTTCCTGGTAAATTTTTACTCACACTCTGCCGAAGGCCCTAAAGGTTGACACCGGGACAGCTGGACTTACACGTAATCCCCTTTAAACAGAATTTGTTGAATAAAAGGGTAGGTTACAATACCCTAGCTCTACAATCCTATTTCCTGTAATAGGATTTTCAGGCTTAGGTTATATTTGACATTCCAAGAGATGTGACATTATTCCATTATTTTCAAAATTAACTGTTTTCAAAATCAATTTCAAGAGGTTTATTTGAGAATAGCTACTTGAAAATAAGAAAACATTGTATGAAAGAACTTACTGTTCATATTCATCTGATGATATTATCCCAGGTTTTTCACCACTTTTTTGTTGCGGTAAAGACACTTCCAAATTATCAGCATCCATATCTGTTGTTAGGTATAAAACTTCAAAATATAGAGAACCGACGATAATGATTCATATTATACTATTTTAATTTCAAAATTAACATTTACGTACAGAAACAATTAAAGAAGAAAAGAAAATACCTAGGTAAAATGAACATACTAGCTGGTAAATAAATAAAATACCTGCTGGCAGAAATTGTATTTGAAACCAAAACATCGAAACTTTGTGTATATTATCTCTAATTAAAACAGCTGACCCGGAGAGGCGTTTTTTTGAATCGTCAAGAAATGCATATTAAATTAAAGCCGATTTAATACCACTAGTGACATCTATCGTAAATATCTTGAACTTAAAAATAACCAGATTTTTGTTTATATTTTGAGGTTTGTATACCCGTGAGGAGGCCCCTCTTAACAAAGAGAAGCATGCAAGGATTCCACATTATTTTGAAAATTGGATTGACAAATATCTAGACTATGATTTTTACCTTCATTTTCGTATGACTAGGGAAACATTTAATTTATTATTTGAAGAAGTTGACTGCATAAATACGAAACATGGAAAAAATACACTCCATTTTGGAGGTAAGAAGAAAGTTTACACAAAAAGGCACCTTTATTCACTCTTTGGTATCTTGCCAAAGGAGATACACTGATCTCTACTGGCAGGTTTAATATAGCTGTTTCCACTATGCACAATGTTTCATACCATTATATAAAACTATTAGCACTATTATTCAAAAAAATTCATCTGTTGGCCAAATACCAATGAGTGCAAAACCGTTTGTGAAGAGTTTGGCGTAAAAGCATATCCAGGTAAGTGAAACAATAATTGCATAACATTATTTGTTGAAGGTTTTTTGCCTATAGATGTCAAGATGCCAAGAGTTCACATTCAAGGAGGCTCAGCTGCTATGGGTGGAACTAACTGACAATTTAAATTGTTTGCCCGGCGCTAAAAAAGATTGGAGGCAATGGCGAAGGGTAAGAAATTGAAGCAGTGGCAAAGTTTAAATTTAGTGATGTTCCTGCATGAGAAGTAAACGTAAATTTTTTGTTTAAAATCACAAATATATAAAGTTTCATAAGATGGTCTCCTTATTTTTATCTTGATTTAGACATGGCAAGATCTGAAATCAGTGGCCAACAAAAAGAAATCGATCATTAGGAAGCATAATAATGCTACTGGCGGAGGACCTGCTAAAGATATAAAATTGACAAGTGGCGAAGAAAAAAGTGTTGACATTCTAGGCCACATATTAATAGAAGGTGGCCCAAACATTTCTGAGTCAAACTGTTCCTTTGAGTTTAATAACCAGAATTACAGTATTGTGGAAGATACTCAGGAAGAGGTAAACACTGCAGACATATCTCCAAATGTAGAGTACATGGAATTTGTTGATGAGGAAAAGAAAGTTGAAGCAACATGTGAAAGTACGGTATCCGCCAAAATAAACAGTACCGAAACAGAGAGTGCTGTGGAGTTGTTTATGTAATATGGATTTGTCATATTTGACTTAATTGTCATTAGTTGATATATTAATAGTACGCTGCAGTTAAATTTGATTTAAAATTGGTTCTAACAACGGAAGAAAAAGTTTTTTTGGTAGAGCATTATTTTCGTTCATACGGAAAAGGTCGTAATGATGGTCCAAGCTTAGAACAGGTGTCAATAAAATATTAACAAAAATTTAATATCCTTCTCATTCACCTGATCTGACGCCACCTGACGCATACATTTGGGGCATAATGAAGGACAAAATATTTCACTCGGAAAATCTGCCGGCGAATATTGCCGAACTACGGGAAAGAATACAAAATATTTTCCGGCAGTTACATCAACCACTTTTTATAAATATGTTTATTGACTTACAAAATCGATATGAAGCTTGTTTGCGTCGAAATGGTGAACATTTTGAACACTTACATTACAGAAATTAAAAATTAATTTGCATTTTTATTTTCGGTACTGTTTATTTTGGCGGATACTGTAGTATTACACTCAAGTGTAAACCTTTTGTCGAACAAAGAGTAGTATCAAAATCTAGTATCAAGAGAAAAAACCAGTGAGAGTAAGAAGACTTGAACTTTCAATCCAGGCAAATGAACAATTAGTCAAACTCACTGGAGAAAAAATTAAATTGAAGGAGAAATATCTGAATTTATACAAGAGAGACGTTGACGCAAAAAAAATATATCATCCAGCTTACAACATCTATGTAATTTTTTCATTAATCACAAGCAGTAACTACTTTCATATTTTTAGTAATGGTTTTATATTTAATATATGGTTGTAATAAAATTCCTCACTTATGCTGACAGTCATCGGGTCCCCATCTACAAGAAAATAGTCCAACAATGCTTATTAGAGAGAATTCTCAGTGGAGGAGCATTTTTATAAAACTTTTAAAAATTGAAATTAAAAGGTTACGACCGATTGTCTAATAGATTATTATTCATGCCATCCAATGTCTCATAAATTAGCTTCTTTCAATAGTTTTTTCCATAGATGTTTTTCATTACCACTTTCTGATCAAGCTTTTGAAGATGAAATTAATGTTATAAAACAGTTAGCAGTCAATAATAATTTTCCTTTAGATAGTATACATAAGATTTATTTAAAATATTTTTATAAATTTAGAATTTCCTTTCCTACAACATTAAAATCAGATAATATAGATGAAATTAATTTTGCTGGTTCATTATTATATTTTGATGATATTTCTTATAAAATTGCTAAGGTTTTCAGAAAGTATAACATTTCAGTAGCTTTGAAGACTGACTTGTCCTTAAAACATATTTTTGTTAGAAGTAAAGATAAAGTTCCTATGTTACATAAATCAGGTGTTTATAAATTATCTTGTGATTGTAATTCAGTATACGTAGGACAGTGTGGTCGAGGATTGGAATATCGCATTGCTGAACATAGAAATTGTATTAAAAAGTATCATAACTTTGAATTTAATAACTCTCCTTCTTCTTTTGCGAATCATATATTAAATGAACTTCATTCTTATGATAAATTTAATGTTGAACTTCTCCATTCTTGTCACAAGGGTATTAGAATGAATTTAGTTGAAAGTTTAGAGATCCACAGAGCTTGTTCAGATGGTAGTGTAGCTTGTTTAAATGAACAGATTTCTCCTTCAGAGAACTATGTTTTCTTACATTTACCTAAGTATATTTTTACTTCTTGTTTTTAAAATTTTTTTAAATTCTGGTAATAAGTAATATTTTGTTAACCATTTTTAGTAATTTGTTTTTATTGTTTAATATTAAAATTGTAATTACATTTCCTTATTTAGGTTAGATTTTGCCACTGTTACTTCTTCTTTTCGTAAGTGAAACATTTGCTATGTACGTTTTGGTTACCAGTGTCATCATAGATTTATAATAATTTTGTATAAGGTTGGTATGAATGACAATTGTCATTTCTAATATCCATAGATATTTGTTTCCGTTTTTACGTCTTTCAGTACATGTGCTCCAGTTAGGTAGAAGTGATATTAGTTTTCTAAATTATCGAAAATTTGAACCTTCTAATAGATTTATTGTTGAGACGTTTCAACAATGTTTATAATAGTATTCATGTGTATGAGTACATTATTAATTTTTGTGGCTAAGGTGAAATACATTGATTTTGTCATCTATGTAGTCCCTCATAATTTTGAAACTACAATTTCTTATTATATCTTTATATTCTTCCCATTTGGCTTTTTCAGATGTAAATTTAAAACATCTATATTCTTCTGTTGCTAAAACTAATATATAAGTTCAGTCAACTTTGTAGTACCTCAAAAAAAATTTTTTTTTGAAACTACAATTCCTTAAATTTCTTCCAAGTCTTCTATTTGTTTTTTCATATGAAAATTTATAAAACAAATTCCTCCTTCCTTTTTAATACTTCATTATAATTAAGTTTCCATGGCCATGGATATCTTTTAGCATAAGATTTTTCCCCTTTCTTTTTCTTTTCCGAACCATTTTTAATACCCACAGCAATGGTGATGTTGGTGAATTGATTGGTTTTACACCAGTAGTAAATGTTTCATAAGGTAACTAAATTGTAATTTAATATAATATAGCTTTAGTCAATATTTAATTTTTATGTAAGTTTGTTTAATATCTAAGATTTCAAATCATCTCAACAACATAATATAATTTTGTCTCAATTAATTTTAATTCAATTTGATCTTCTGATAATTGTAACCTTTTTATTATAGCCTGATGATGGTAAATTTTACCGAAACTAGTTGCTAAGCTATATGGTTTGTTCTTTTGGAGGACAATATCAATATTAAAGTTTTGGTTTGGACTTTGAGTTTCATTTACCCTTGGTTTGGATTTCAACCACATTTGAGTAATGGATGATCTCTGGAAATTTATTATCCAAATTAATGACATACCAAACACAAATATTTTCCTAGGTATTTCCCTTCCTTACACTTTCCGTACACTTTCCGGAAACATTTATTCGAATGGAATAAACCCACTCTAAACAAGCCATACGAAAGTGTTCGTATACGATTACCGTTTATGCATGTCGAAAATTGGGTCTTTTAAATTTCATACGAAAATGGCCATTTTTCGTATACGATTTACTCTAGAATGGTTTCGAAAATCGCACCCCAGTAGCAGAAAATCAGCAAGACAGTTATCAGAACAGGAAGTTGTCACATTCAATAGTTATTCAAGGAGTATGTACAATAAATAAAATTCTCACAAAATTTTGTATTGGATTTCCAGGATCTGTTCATGATGGAAGGGTGAAAATTGAAGATTTATATTCTATTAGCAGAAATATTTTAAAAACGATTTATAGGTCTTGAAAGAATCTCTTTTGAATAAATAAATCTATTTAAAAGGGAAGGAGTTCTTATTTCCAAAAAATTATCATTTAGTGGCGGATTCCGCGTATCCTTGTTTGTAGTGGTTAATGACACCATATTGGTATAATAAATGCCTACTTATGATTATTTATTGTTATTTATTTATTCATTGTTTCAGCGATTCTGGTAGCCTATCAACAAAAAAAGATACCACAATACAGTTTTAAGATCTACAAGAGTTGTAATTGAAAATGCATTGGGATTACTAAAGGGGCATTGAAGGATTTTGAAATTTGTTAATGTATATTCTATTCAAAGGGTCGTGTATAGCTACATCTTGCTGTATGCTACACAATTTCTGTATTGTGAATAAAGATGGATATCTTGAAATAAACATTCTACTATCTTATTTAAACAGTACAAAAATGGAGTAAATTACCTTAATCATACTCACTAACAGAAGCTTTGTATAGCTTTAAATTCACCACATAAAAGATATATTTTTGCGATCTAGCGTCTTTAAGCTGATTAACAGTGTAGCTTAAGCGTTACGTCATAACGGTGACGTCACGCTTAACCTCGCAAAAATGGAAATATCTAAGCGTTATTTGACATATTATGACAATGACATTTCTCTCATGGTGACAATACAAACTTAACGTATTTTCTTTCTGAAATTGTGAAGCAAGCAAGGTAATATCAAGTATACATAAATAAAATAATATTGCTTTTGTCAAAATTCGTGATCTTAGAATTTAGAATGAAAAGGAGGAGAGACTTAATGGTGCTGCTTAGTGAGGATATAACTTTTTTGGTGGTCCTTATGAGAAATCAGCTCTCAAGAAGAATAGCGTCGGTGATACATAATAATGTTTATAATGCAACAAGTGAAAATTCAGATACCGAAACACATTCCAACGAACCAGATCCATTTAGTGACAGTGGCAGCGCGAATATTTACCCACAGAAAATGAGACTGACTTAGAACAAGATGTACTAGGAAACCAAGATCATCAGGTAATACCGGACGGGAGAGCGAAAAAACGCAGGAGTAAAGGACAAGGAGACCCATCACAGTGGAAACGAGCAGAATATTCACAAGCAAGACTTAAAGGACATGAATACATGGGATTTCAAAAGAATAGTGAAGGAAAGTACCAACAAACAGCCTTGAAAGGTCAGCGCAAAGTAAAGCCATCGTGTGGGAGACACAAAAATGACTCTAAGGGACCGCAACAAAAATTTGAGTGTTCGCAAATAACGAATGAAATGCGTAACCAAATATTTCAATATTTCTGGGAAATTAGCTCTTGGGAAGGGAAAAAAGTTCATGTAACAAGCCTTTTATTGCACTCTCAGTCCAAACACAGAAGAAGAAACACTGTAGAAGAAGAATCTAGGAAGAAAACAGGGTTTAAGTATTATTTAATGGAGACAGATAATCAGAAGTCCACCAAAAAATATCAAGTATGCAAGAAAATGTTTTTAGGCACTTTGGGTGTTGGCGAAAGATGTGTGAGAGAATGGGTTTCGAAGAAAAAGTGTTTACCAAATAGGGAGCAAGTAACCGGTTTTAGTAGAGCCACCTCAGGATTCTGAATGCACCAAAAATGTTAATAAATTCCTTGACAGCTTGCCTAAAGTTGAATCGCACTATTGTCGAGCATCGAGTAGAAAATTTTATTTGGAACCTACTTGGAACAGTTACAGACATTTGCATCGTGAGTTTATTAGCTATTGTGAACGTCAAAATATCAGATCTTGCTCTTGGGGACTTTTCTTCAAAATTTTCAAGGCAAAAAATCTTGAAATTCACACTCCTCGTAAGGACCAGTGCAACACATGCGTGAAGTTCAAGAAGGGAAATTTAAATAAAGTTGATTACGATAGTCACATTGCCAATAAAGAACACGCCCGTTTAGAAAAAGAACAAGACAAACAAAAAGCTATCTCATCAGAGGCAGAAAACTTGACTTGTGTCTATACCATGGACTTACAAGCCGTTCTTAATGGAGAGATGGAGTCGCACAACCCCAAGGCAATTATTCTATGGAGCGACGGTTGTGCCTACCAAAACAGGAATGTCAACATGTCAAATGGTTTGCTGGAGCTAGCTATGGAGTTTAGCTATGGAAAAAAAACATTATTATAGAGCAAAAGTACCCAGAGGTAGGGCACACACAAATGAAAGTAGATTCGGTCCATAGTGTGATTGAGAGAAGGCTAGGAAGAAAAAAAGATATTGCTGTTCCCGCAGATTATATCAAAGTTATAAGATCGGCCAGGCAGAAACCATCGCCTTACAAAGTAGTGTCTTTGCAAATCAGCGATTTTTTGAAATGTAACAAAGGAATGTACACACAAATTCGACCTGGAAACAAAAAAGGTGATCCCTGCGTTACAGACATTTGTGCATTGCAGTATATTCCGCAAGGAGTTATAAAATTAATTTTTCAAACGAATGGCTCGAACTTCCACGTAGACCTAGTACTAGGACTTCTTTCTCTCACGAACCTTTATATTTATCGCCTCGCCGAATTGATGATACAAAATTCGTACATCTTCAAGAATTGAAAGCTGTCATCGAACCAGATTATCATGGGTTTTATGACACAATTTGATGCACAGCTGTCAGTCTAGTCAAGTTTGTTCGCACATGAAAAATTAATATAATTTTTCATTTTCTGTTTAGTTTAAGTTTTTTTGTTTAGAATTTTCTTTTGTTTTTGATTGTCATAGATTTTATGACAATTTGATGCACAGCTGTCAATCTAGTCAAGTTTGTAGCACATGAAAAATTAATATAATTTTTTATTTTCTGTTTAGTTTGAGTTTATTTGTTTAGAATTTTGTTTTTCTTCTTCGTCATCTAAATAAAACGAAAAAAGTATTAAAAATTGTTTTTCTGAGAATTGTTTATGCATTAAAAATTTGTAGTATGTGACTTTAAATATTCCAAGTTTGAATGCAATATGTCGTATGTAACGGTATTTTTCCTAATATTTCACTTATCAAAAAATCGAGTTCCTGTACTGATAACCTTATAAAAGGATACATCGTAGACAAATAATTGCAATTTTATTTTTAAAATTTGACAAAAAAGGGAGTTTTTTTGCTCTCCTCAAATATTACCTCTTTGCGACATACTACATATTGCAGTATCACCGACGATATGAGGTTTGCAAATAATTTCCTCAATTCTAAGAGACCATCACGTCAGGTCAATGTATGAAGAAGCATGGATAAGTCGTTATCTAAATTATGACTTTTATATGTTATTTCGAATGTCTAAAGAAACATTTTATGAATTTTTGAAAGTAGTGCAATGTCCTGAACTCAGTAAAGTTTATGGAGGTGGAGGTATGCCACTTACCACCGAGAAAGCCCTGTTAGTCACCCTGTGGTGGTTAGGTAAAGGCGACCCACTGATTTCAATCAGTGATAGATTTAATATTGCTGTTTCCACTGTTCACCACTATAGCTCCCTGGTTGTTGAAAGGCTTACAAAGCTGATACCAGTATTCATAAAGTGGCCCAATCAAGATGATATGAGAGTAATTGAAAGACAATTTTGGGAAGTCAGTAATTATCCAGGTAAAAATGTGTTTTGAAATCTTGCATAGTTGTAAAATTTGCAATAAAGCAGTTAAGAGTAAAGTTTCACACTGTTAATAAAATATAACGAAGCTAAAAAACTACTTCTATTGTTTGTGCTCAATAGCTCTATCGCCCTATGTAGATCATGACTACATACTGAGCTATTAAAATTATACATAATTTTACTCTCAGTGTCAAGGAAAACTTTATTTTTAATTATTCAGTTTCTAAGTGAATTTCCAAAAATTTTCTGTAAAAATCGATAAGTTTAATATAATAATATTAATGTAATGTCATAGTCAATGAATACTTTTTGTCTAAAATACTTCTCTAAAAGGTTTTGTGCTATTGAAATATTATTTTTCAGGTGTAATTGGTGCAATAGACGGGTGTTATATAGAATTTAAAGCACCAGCTGAGCAACAAGAAATCTATATTGATAAGAATGATAGACATAGCATAAAAATTCAAGCAGTCACCACAGCAACTCGAATATTTACAAACATAAATGTGGGATACCCAGGATCCGTACATGATGCTAGGGTAATGTGAATAGAAATATTCATTTTTTTAATTCATCGGTAATATGTACAGAATGTACAGAACATATAATTGATAATTTATATGATTATGATCTAAAAATTTACATGTATTATGTTGAAACGTTAACTTTGTTGGTTAACATTTCAGACATTAAAAGTGTGCAATTATCACTTCAGAATTTAGATTTTGGTGGAATAGTATATATATACGAGTATATATATATATATATATTACCTAAAAATATTTCATTCAAATATTTAATAAATTATTTCACTTTTATGATTTGTGGTGGAATAAACTAGTAGACCAAAAATCAATATTCAAGAGGTATTTTACCGCGAAATTTAAAATTTTGAACTGTCCTTAAATAAGAATGAGAAAGATACCGGCAGGTCTTCTCTCATCGTCTGTTGACATAGCAAGTTGGAACTGTGCAGTATAATCCAAGTAATTATTTCAACACCAATTTACACAAAACCTAATAGGCAGCCGTAACTTTTAAAGTACCTATCTGGATTACTGCACAGTTTCCTGGAACACAGTTGTACCTATTATAGTTCCTGTGTGACAAACAAGTTCCTGTGTGACAAGCAGTTCCTATTTTGACAAAAAGTTTCCTGAAATACAAGTTCCAATGGAATAACAAGTTTTCTGAATATAGTTTCCCTTGTACAGTTCCTTCGATACAAGTTTTTCTGGAATCGTAAAGTAACCTGGATACAGTTTCCTGTAGACATTCCATAGAACCACATCAATAGCTTAAGTTTCAACATCAACTGGACTTTATCTTCCTAAACATTTGTTTTAGGGTGTTAAGTATTTTATATTTTTTATTTGCTTCTAACCCATTTTTTTGTAATCTCAATACTTTAATTATATACATTTTTTTACGTATTAGTTTTATTTATTATACAGAAACTTTAAGTTCTTTCTTTTTTTAAACAGATTAAAAGTTAGCTGATCTTTAGTTTTGATTTTCTTTCTAATTTTCTTTTAGGAAAGAAAATTAGTGGCGCCCTAAAATTGCTTTCTCTTTTTTTTTCTAGTTTTGCTAAAAAATAATTTTTTTCTTTACTTCAATAAGGTAACAAAGCCCTGTGAACTGGCTTAGTTTACCTCCAAATTTATTGGTTAGTTAGGCAAGAACCTGCATTATTCACTTCAATTTTTTTTACGTCATTCTAAATCATAATTTCATCAGCGAAATTGAGCAACTTTTGTTTTATTGGCGTTCAACTCTATAGTGTTTCATTGGCAGCCCAACGTGTTATAACTTGAATCTGTTTATATCTTTTTTCTTAAAAATTTTTATATCTAAAAATATTTCTTCTTGCTTTTTGGGGGGATTTACATAAATTTTATAATAACTTCTCTTAACTGTTTTTCTTTTGAATAATATAAAACTGATGTTTCTATCTGGTAAAATAGTAAGCCAAGTGAAAATGGCGGTAAAACATTTTTTCACTGGCGCCAACTTAGTATTTGTCGTAAATAATTCTTGTGTTTCTTTCTTAAATACTAAGATAAATGGTAAAAAATTGTCTTATTCCAGGCTCACAAATAATTTTCACACTTTATTTTATTAGAATACTAAGATATTTCAACATGTCTCTGTTTTCGACCATAAAATATCATATTAATTTCCAGATTTTTTAGTTTTTGAAGTTATCTCAGTATTTAACTAATGAAGTTGTCTCTGTATTACACGGAAAATATTAGAACTGCTAATCTTAATTTTTTGAGTTGTTTTAGTGTTGCTCCAAGTTGAGTAAAATAATTCAATGCAACTTTGTGTAACGGTTAAGATGTCTTAGTTTTGTACCACTAAAAGCGCAGACTCTGAGCCGGTCAGCTGATGCGTAAAATATTTTTATCCCAAAGTACATCATTTTACAATTCTGCTTTAACCAAATTGACATGTCATTGTTATCAAGAACTCAATTAATCATGGAGAATGCAGGGAAGCTTAATACCAGTTATAATTTGCCTTTCCGATCGACGACAACCCTAAGTAGTGTTTATAACCTCACTTATGCACAAATAGCTTTTTGTTTTGCGTTGTAGACAGTAAATGATTGGCCACGAATGCCTTTGGTTGAATTTGAAACGTGTACTTTCTTCGTCCACAACACAATGGAAAACGCGGAAACTATAAACAGTTATGTTTCAATATTGAAAAATGTGTTTTACAACAACCCTACAAGAATTTTAAAAGTTATAGAAAAGGGCATCAGAGCACCAACGAAGATGACAGGATTAGTGAATAAGGAAAATTATAGAATGATTTTCATACATTTTTACTAATCATTGTCATGTATTTTTTTTACTTCCGCCCACCAAAATATTTGAAAAAATACAAATCTACAACGGGTCAACAAACACTTGAACATTAATTTTTTGTAATTTTTGCATAAAAAAATCTAACCAAGTCATATCTTGTGTTGGAGAATAATAATAGAAACATTTATGAAAAAACATAACACATAAAAATTGTTTGAACAAATTATTATTAGAAAAAAATTAATCACTGAGTCACAAAACAAGAGATAACTTCAAAACGTTCATTTTGAAGACAAGTGGCAATAAAATGTAAAAATCATAATCAAACACTAAGACATCTTTCAATGTACTTCAAAAAGAACAAGCTGTAATAAACTTCAACGTATTTGGAATAATAGTGAGACACCATGAAAAATAATTCAAACATCTGCAAAAATTGTATAATAAAAATGGTTAAATAGCAGTATAACTAGAAGAAAAATTTAAGACAATATAAAAAATCAAATGTTTATACAGAATAATACTAAGACGTCTAACATATTTCAAAATAAAAAATCAAATGCATTTATTTCGCTAAATTTTATGTTGCGATTATTTACACCATGATCCTAGTTTACATAAATCTCCGTTAAAAAAATTACATCTTAAGTAAATTCAAAAATATTCAAAATTCACACCTTTAAACTCGTATATCTCAAAACTAGGTTTTTTAACTTGTCTTAGTATTATTCTAGGGCAGCGCCAATTTTCTGTTACAGAATAATACTCATTATAACACTGGTTCTCATTATGAAACTGGAAAATTTACCAATAGAAATCTAGATGTTTAAATAACAAAGTTTGATAGACCTATAGTTTCTGTAGAATATTTGACGAATATTGGACGACAATGGTGCTTGGCTCTAGGAATTCAACATCTTCTTAATGCTAGTACCAAACAAATGCATGCATATAGGGTTTGTGATCTACATTTCTTATATGAAATTTATTAGCAATAAGAATAGAACCAATTTAAAATTTCGTGCTGTACCATCAATTGTGATCAATATTCAGCAATCATTGATGCTATAGGCAAATTGAAAAAATAATCTTCTCTATACAATACCAATAATTTGGACTCATTCAGAATTGGCACTGAAGAAATAGTGGCAATTTATGATTTGAAAGGCATGGGAAACAATTTTATCTCATTTAATTTAAAGTATAAAATCGATAATGTTGAAAACGAGGCATCTTGGAACGAATTTATAAAATTATATGAGCTTGATGTGGGTGACTAACACAAGAATGTGTTACAAATTGACTGATGCCCATATTTATAAAATTAAGCTTGAGAAAATGAAGGTCAAGAAGTATTCTCTCATAGGGTGTCCCCTACTATGAGATGGACAATCAAACATGGTAATATTTTCCACTATATTGTTCTCTGTATATAGTTATTCTACTAGATTTTCTGTTAGGTCTAATAAGTAACATTTTTCAATCGTAGGTCAACAAGGTCTTATGTTGAAAACATCAGAAAATACGTTCATTTTTATATCTTTTATGGACCACCTATTTTACAGTGTAAATGGTTCAACATATGAAGCGGATCATGGGAAATATTTAGGATGTGCCATCAAACCAGATTCACTTCATCACTAGTTTTGGAGAAACTCCATTGAAATACTAAAAAGTATGAAGTTCGTCACTCTCGAAGGGGAAAAAGTTCCTCCTACAATAATGAACTGGGTAAAAACATTGAGAGGCTTCGTGTATCTTTGGGAGAAACTAAACTTAGCTGGTTTTAAATATTTGATACCAAGAAGGATCAATCAAGATCCATTGAAAAAAAAAACATGAATCCAACATGTTTCTCGTTTATATGTTGCTTTAAAAGTACAATTGTCAATAATTTTACATCTCCACTGCCAATTGTGAAAATGATGATAATGGATTGTTGAATTCATTGAAATCATTATTAACGATTGAAGATTGTATTGTTGAAAGTAGAGATTTTTAATTAGACAACAATATTATGAAAATTGGATTTCAGAATAAAAAAAAGGAAACAATAATTGCGACGCCTATAATATAGCAGGATATATTGTCAAAAAAAATTGGCACTTGTCAGAGGTGTCTGAATCAATTACAGGCACCAGCATCAAATTTTTGAAAGGGAACATAAACTTGGCAATTTGCTCAAGACCAAAACTGAATTCCAGCGAATGTTTCCAAACATGGTGTCAGTGTTTATATCCAGAGCAAATAAATACATTCTTCATAAATAATTCAAAAGAAAAATGTCAGTTGCATTGAAACATAATATTTTTTCAACCCTTTCTTATATGAACAACATGATATTTTTTCAATGTACATTAAGCATGAAATCTTAAGAATCTTAACTCAACCCTTCACTACGTGTATGTCTCTTCGCTCTACTTTCTAGGGTGTTCTGTCAACTGTCACTTATTGGCAATACCAACTTAATTGGAAAATATGGAATAATATTCTAAAAAACGACTGTTTCCCGACAAATTCTCAGTTCCCTGATGTGTCTCAAGTACAAAATTCTAACTAAATATTTTAACAAAACGGCTATCAAATTTAATATGGAATTACATTATGTACATAATCTATATTAGTTACTTGTATCGTTACTACTGTTATTAATCTCGTTTGATGATATTTTATCGATTATTCCATTCACCGAACTTTGTCCTCAGTTCCGATGATCAGTACCCTAAGATTGCTATTATTCGCGCTACTGTGTTATGATATCTAGTTATTGAAACTGCCGCTTGGGGAGACTTTACTTTGGAATGAAATCTATACATGCATCCCAACATCAGTTACACCTAACATCTTTTACATTCCGGTTCAAGTCGTTCATTGGTGTGTACACGTGTTGGACCAGTCAACTCCTCAGGATCCTGGAAACTATTTCTATCGAAAATTATCACTATAGGTCTGTTCCAACCGCAGTCAGAAACTGTAAGAAACGATCAGAGAATAACTGGTCACGGCAAACAACGAGTTCACGTTCGCGTAATTCTTATCACTGATTGCAATGGTCGAAAATTCTCTGATCGTTTCTTACAGTTTCTGACTGCCGTTGGAACAGACCTTATAATATCTTGTATTCAGAATCAAAACAATTGAGAGTTTAATAATGCAAGTTATTTTCAAAGATTTGGATCTATTTGGTTAGTATTTAACGGTTACTAGATATAATACTCCCCAAACAGGGGATCATTTTAATTTTAATGTTATCCTAGATCTTTTACTTTGTGACGTCAATGTGTTGTCAAAGTTTCTTGTATAAATTACCTGACGAGTAAGTAATTCTTTATCTACTTCTTTTACATTTTCCAACTTTATTACTTACTTGCAGGTAAGCACTGAAGATGGCTTAACAGCCGAAAGCGCTCTGCGATTTTAATAAATTAATATTTACACAGAATACAAATATGTTTTATTGAATTTATAAGAATAACTTGAAAATTCTCAGGCCCCTGTTCTCAGTCTCCTGGATATATTGGTGACAGGGGACTGAGAACCAATCAGGGGGCTGATGAATGTGGATCAATCGGCTACACTTTTGTATCATAAAGTCGTTTTGTACTCCCATTTAGCACTATGTCTCAACTTTCATTTATTCATCGAAATAATTGGTTCTTTTCAGATCAAAATGGAGCAGGGAGGAGATACTACAAAAGAAAAGAGATGCTGATAGCCCGCTATCAAAAAATAAGAAATAATCCTGTTATTTTAGCTGAACAAAAAGAAAAGGAGCGACTTAAATATTTAGAAAAGAAAGAAAAAGGAACCAGAAAATTAATTTCAGAAATAACACTTCGAGAACCAAGAAATGCGCGTAAGAACTGGAGAACCTATTCAGCTATACATTATAGGATAAAGATAATTACACAAAAAGCAATAAATGATTTCATAAGGAAAAATACACCATCAGTTTCAGGCGATGAAATTATAAATGATAGACCATTGGAGCTAATACAGAATGAAACACCTAGAAGAATTGAGGCGAAGAAGCGGTCTTTAAGGCAACGACGAAAACAAAATTTGGAAATTAAGAAAAAAGATGATAAGATAGCAAAACTCAAAGCACAACTGAATAATTATAGGAAGAGATTTATCGTTTAAAGAAGTCAGAAGCACTTTCACCAACTTCCACACTGGTAAAACTAGCTGGAAATTCTAATATACGAGCAGAAGTAGCAAAGAAAGCTCTATTTGGTGAAATAATGAAAAAACAAATTACTGCCAACTTAGGAAAATTGAAGAGCCACGCAGAAAAGAGAACTGCACGAAAGCTACTCTTAGGAGAAGCCGTGGAACGAAACAAGCTATGGAAGCATCAAAATAGGATTATTACATACAAGAAGGTTTGGCAATCGACAAAAACTAGAGAGCAAATGAAAAAATCTAAAAATCATCTTAGGAAAATAGTAGAAACTTTTTTGGAAGACGACAAACACAGTAGATTATGTGCGGACAAAACAAAAATTGTTACTAATTAATAAACTAAGAAAACAAAAACGTTATCGTCTGGATACGCTCCTAAACTTACACAGAGAATATTTAAAATCTGGAAATGTCACTATAAGTTACTCGATGTTTGCTAGATTCACGCCTTTTTGGATTGTTTCTCCGAAAGTTGCAGATCGAGACAAATGCATGTGCACTCTTTATAGTATTATTCAATTAATTGTGAATATTAAAATGTTCAAACTATCAGAACTTGTTACTCACATTGTGCTGTGACAGATATTATGAAAAATCTCTAATGAGATCTTGTGAAACTTGCTGCCAAAAAACTGTGCCATATGAGGAATTTAACGACGAAAAACTAATCATTTACAGCAATGGATTTCTTCCAAAGAAAGTATATTTGATCCAAAGACAAAAAAGCAGCGTTTGGTGGTTAAACTAAGTATGCGACCCTTCGAAATATCTCCACGTAATCTCATTT